>CAAKHB010007508.1:1546-18840 GCA_901007665.1 Aeoliscus strigatus | reverse complement strand
GGGGAACAGGTGGAAACAATGAGGGCAATCAAGGAAGGAAGGACAAGGTGACAAAAATGACAACAGACAATGACTTTCAAAATAAAACAGGAAACAGGGCAGACATGAACATAACGTGGTGGGTGGCTTGACACTCGTGACACTAATGAAATGTGACAGACACATGACACGTGACAGACACATGACATGTGACAGACAAATGACATGTGACAGACACATGACATGTGACAGACTAATGACATGTGACAGACACATGACATGTGACAGACTAATGACATGTGACAGACACATGACATATGACAGACACATGACACGTGACAGACACATGAAATGTGACAGACACATGACACGTGACAGACACATGACATGTGACAGACTAATGACATGTGACAGACACATGACACGTGACAGACACATGACATGTGACAGACTAATGACATGTGACAGACACATGACATGTGACAGACTAATGACATGTGACAGACACATGACACGTGACAGACACATGACACGTGACAGACACATGACATGACATAATCACACCAGTGTCTGGAGGTGAACAACCTCAAGTGGTACAAGTACATGTACCCTGAGAACTTTTACCCACAGTATTTGTATTTTTACCCAGTGTACTTGCACTTGTACCCAGCGGTGCTTTACTTTTACGCACAGTATGTGTACCCGGTAAAGGTGCAGTCAGTCAGGATTGTGTGATGTTGTAGAGGAGCTCTGGAGCTGACCAACTTTCACGAAGGCTTCAGAGATGCTCTGCCGTTCTGGCTGAAGCAGGCATTCAGCACCACGCAGGAGAGGGTGGAGCGGGCTGTGCAGGTGGACCAGGTAACGCTCACTTTCTGCAGCGCACACACTTCTTGTGTCTACAGGAAGCAGCATCAGTAGCCTCACGTGTCTAAAACGGTCCCGTCAGCTGCAGCCGCTGCAGTCAGGGGTGGCGCCAGTGAAGCACAGCTCCTCTGCTGTGGACCTGGTGAGCTGCATCCAGCCTGTGTGTGCACTGTGGGAGCAGCTGTCCTGGCCTGAGCCCGAGGAGGCCTTCATGCTCATGGTCAAAATCACTGAGGTGCTACTTCAACATTTCTTTATTTCCAGGATAAAGAGGGAATTAAGCCTGGTTGATGCTCCTGCATCAAATCCACGTTCTAGCAGATGATGCCCCCATAGACTGAGTTTTAACCCCACAGGTCCCTCAGACCATCCTTTCTTTTTTGATATGCTGGTCATTTCGGCTGTTTCACAGGTTTATGGCATGAAATTTGGCCATGTTTTTGAAGTTGTACAGTCGTGGTCAGAAGTTTACATACACTAAAGCAAAAACTATTCAAGACAGCTTTAACCCAATTTGCCACCCAATTTGAATGGAGACATATATGCGGGTATTCAATAATAGTGTCTTCATCATTCTGCCAGTGGGGCAGATCAGAATACTTTACGCCACTTACTCCCTTAAAGAAAGAGATTAGTAACAGCAGTGATTTCTTTGCTTTAGTCGTTTTTGTGCAGTTTAGATTTAAACTTTCACTTAAACAGATCAAATCCTGTTCAGCGGGACTTGACTGGTCAAGTCCTGAGGGTCCCGAGGGACAAAATCTCTGTTACTGCTAACCTTTGACATATCCATGCCTCAGATATAAAACAATGCCACATCCCTCCACCATGTATAATGGAGAAAATATTCCATATTTTGCATTATTTTATCATTCTTTTTAATGAAGCTAGAAGCATCACATTTTCAAACTTTTGGTACATTTGAGCAGAGCTGAAGTGGCATAAGAGATTTATGTAGAAAAAAGCTGAAGTAAATATTGATATGTGACGATTCTATCAGAGTTCTCTTACGTGGACGTTTTTTGCCCCAAGGGTCCCCAAAAACATACTAATGCAATGAAATCATCAGCCCCAACCGTCAAATATTCATTTTATGAAAAAGGTCTGATGTTTTCTTCATAAAAAAACAGACAGCAACTGCACATATTCAAAATGGTATTTAAAGGGTTCCCGGGGTAACAATTATTGAAGGAACCCCGTAAGGTTAAATCAACACAAACATCAGTCCAGCTTTACGGTGTAGGCGACGAAAAACAGATATGACGGAAGATCAACGGAGGCCATGAGCAAAACCTCAGCCACTGACACATTCCACACACGCACACACACTCTGAATCCGAATGGTGCTTGTGCGTTGAGTGAACACTCAGTCGTACTCACTCAGTCTCTCAGGCGTTCTACAGTGCCGTGAGCATTTCTATGTCTGTGTGTGTCTGCATTCACATATCACATGTGCCGTTTTTTTCTGGTTCTCAGTGTTTTTCTTTGTTTCCTTCAAGTGAGCAGATCTTGTTACCGCTCTAACTACAACAAGATGGCCATCATGTTCCTCTATCATTCACATTTTTTGTCGTCTGGTCCACGTCGCGTGATGCATAGCTACATTTCTGGGGAGGTGACGTCAGGCTGCACCGCACTGATTTGACTCAGAGGCATCAATCAGGCTTTTGGACACCCATCGAAAAATGGCCTTGTCCTCCTCTGCTCACATAAGGGTCTTCATAGGAAGAGAAGAATCTGGGTGAACATGTGAATCTTTGGCTGCTGTGGAACCTTGTTGTTGCTTGTTTCCAGGATGTGTGTAAGGTCATGATGACGTACTGCGAGCAGCTGAAGAGCCGGGTCCAACAGCTGGCGGAGAATTCGGACCAAGGACAAATTGTTAACATGGTGAGAAGAGAGAACCGGCGTAGGTTCACTGCAGTGTCACAGCTGTGTCCTCGCTCCACAGCTGTGTGTGGTGGTTAACGACCTGGAATACCTGAGGTCTGTCCTCACACACCTTCCTGCTCAGCTCAACTGGGGGGGGCTTCGTGAGCGAACCAATCAGGTCATCGGGGAACGACAGTTCAACGACACGCTTCCGTCACAGCTTCAGCTGTGGCAGGGCGTCCTCAGCCGAGAGATCAGCGCGGCACTGGAGACGCTGGGGACCAAGGTGAGACAGACTCCTGCCTTGCCTGTCCTCACCTAACTCACCTGTCCTCACGTGTCTCACCTCACTCACCTGTCCTCACCTGTTGGTCCTTGAAGCTGCACACGGACATTGAGACCCATGTCAGAAAGATGTCGGCCGCGCAGAGGAAACCAACCAAGTCCACAGAGGACGTAAGTGTCGTCCACGTTTGACTGTAGATTCACAGGCATCGTGGATGTGGTGTGTTGTGGTGGCACGTTGTGACATGTGTTGTGACGTGTTGTGACATGTGTTGTGACGTGTTGTGACATGTGTTGTGACGTGTTGTGACATGTTGTGACGTGTTGTAACATGTTGTGATGTGTTGTGACATGTTGTGATGTGTTGTGACGTGTTGTGATGTGTTGTGATGTGTTGTGACATGTTGTGATGTGTTGTGACGTGTTGTAACATGTTGTGATGTGTTGTAACATGTTGTGATGTGTTGTGACATGTTGTGATGTGTTGTGACGTGTTGTAACATGTTGTGATGTGTTGTGACATGTTGTGATGTGTTGTGACGTGTTGTGATGTGTTGTGACGTGTTGTAACATGTTGTGATGTGTTGTGACGTGTTGTAACATGTTGTGACGTGTTGTAACATGTTGTGATGTGTTGTAACATGTTGTGATGTGTTGTGACGTGTTGTAACATGTTGTGACGTGTTGTAACATGTTGTGATGTGTTGTGACCTGTTGTAACTAGTGTGTCAGTCGATTAAAGAAATTAATCGAATTAATTACAGGATTTTGTAATGAATTAATCGAATTAATCACATTTTAATGTCATATCTGCTAAAGATCTCCTGATAAAGAACTTGAATTCTAGGATATTAAAAATTGTAGTGCATGACTAATCAACTGAATACAGTAAGAAGAGAAGATTTGAAATCCAATGTTTTATTGGTGAACTGTGCTTCATAAAT
Organism: Aeoliscus strigatus; assembly: GCA_901007665.1. NCBI lineage: Eukaryota > Metazoa > Chordata > Actinopteri > Syngnathiformes > Centriscidae > Aeoliscus > Aeoliscus strigatus. Next base: position 14,893 of record CAAKHB010007508.1, on the reverse strand, counting down.
GAAATCCAAAAGTAAAGGTCAAGAACATCCACAAACCAGTTAGGTCAGGTGTATTATTCAAAAATTTAAAACAAAAGTTGGGTCTGACGCTGACCCTGGAAAGCCTCCTGTAGACCGTTATCTTTGACAATAGAAATTGTCCTGCAATCAGCAGCAACCCACTTTGCGATGTATTTGTCAAATTTTTCTGTTGTGTATTTGCTCATTCGTTTCCCAAATTCAGCTAGCCTGGGTTGGGGGAGCGAGCTCCCGGTAGCCGCACTGGCAACGGAGTGGCCCGACTGAAGACGCACTTGCCTCATCCTCCTGAGTCCATATCTGTTGTCCATGTCTGTTATTGTTGCCGGCGCAGGTGACGTAGCGCGGCCGAGAAGACTACAGGTCCTTCAATGGGCCAAAATTCAAATGCGCAAGCATTGGGTCGCCACCGTTGATACTCATAATTAATTGTGTTAAATTCTTGAACACGTTAATTCGATTAATTAATTACGCCGCAATTTAATTGACAGCACGTGTTGTGACATGTTGTGACGTGTTGTGTTGTGACGTGTTGTGATGTGACGTGTTGTGTTGTGACGTGTTGTGATGTGTTGTACTGTGATGTGACGTGTTGTGATGTGACGTGTTGTGTTGTGACGTGTTGTGACATGTTGTGACGTGTTGTGATGTATTGTGATGTGATGTGACGTGTTGTGATGTGTTGTGATGTGATGTGACGTGTTGTGTTGTGACGTGTTGTGTTGTGACGTGTTGTGACATGTTGTGACGTGTTGTGATGTGTTGTGATGTGATGTGACGTGTTGTGTTGTGACGTGTTGTGTTGTGATGTGATGTGTTGTGTTGTGACGTGTTGTGACATGTTGTGACGTGTTGTGATGTGTTGTGATGTGATGTGACGTGTTGTGATGTGTTGTGATGTGATGTGATGTGTTGTGTTGTGACGTGATGTGACATGTTGTGACGTGTTGTGACGTGTTGTGTTGTGACCTGTTGTGACATCTGTTGTGACGTGTTGTGACATGTTGTGACGAGTTGTGTTGTGATGTGATCAGGATCATCGGTACCACGAAGCTGGATATCAACTCACTAATTCAACCCAGCTTTGTCTCATCAAGACCCGTGAACGCGCACGTATAAGAGGTGTGTTCGAGGCAGCAGACCAATCACAATCAGGAGCGCAACAACGGGAGACAGAGCGCCTCTCGCTGGCCGCAGAGGTTGGAAAAGTAGGAGGAGAAGTCAGTGATTGTAGAAAAGGAGAACACCGTGGAAGCTGCCAGAAGACAACAAAGCGGCTGGCAACGTATCACAGACTGTGTAAATGTGTACGTTGTTCATTAATGAACCTGTAAACCTACAACATCAGTGAATCCCTCGAAATCACATTGTTTTTTCCCAGTTAAAAGAACAAACATAAAAACACTAAAGCGTCAACTTTAGTATTGAAATTCAATTCATTCATATCAATATACCAAGTTGATCGTCTGTATTAGGAATTGTCTCGTGAAGACGATGAACTCATCTTTCAAATCAGTAAGGTCAGAGGTCACTTGGTGGACCACCGACAGACGGTGTTTCTGATGAGTCGCCCCACATCTCCCTCTGAATAAAGGAAACGGCCCATGTCAAAGAACCTTACGGTGATGTACACTGTCTGTGGTCCAGGGCGTGAGAATCGGTCAAATTCGGTGAGATTTAACGGGTCAGATCGGTCCCGGAAGATTCTTTCAGGCCGTAACTTGTCTTACGTGGAGGAATGGGAAGGTCATTGATTTTCAGGACATCTGATTGGCCAGTGGGTGGTACTGTTTACAGGATCAGATTCAATCCGGAGCAGGATAGTTTTTCAGAGTAAATTACCATAGAGACAGGTCTTGATTAAACGGAATCCGGCTTCGTGGTACCGAAGATCCAGGATCAACCCTGAAGTTATCTCGCAAAAACCAAAATCCTGCTTCATAGTACAGGCCCCAGGACAACAAGGACGGTAGACAACAACTGACTGTAGACAATAACCGGGACTGTAGACAACAAGGACTGTGGACAACTGACTGTATAACAGCCGATTATAGACAATAACCAGGACAGTAAACAACAACCGGGACTGAAACAACAAGGACAGTAGACAACAAGGACTGTGGACAACTGACTGTAGACAACAGCCGATGATAGACAATAACCAGGACAGTAGACAACAACCGACTGTAGACAACAGCCAACTGAAGACAATAATCAGGACAGTAGACAACAACTGACTGTAGACAACAGCCGACTGAAGACAATAACCAGGACAGTAGACAACAACTGACTGTAGATAACAGCAGACTGAAGACCATAACCCGGACTGGACTGTTGACGACAACTGACTGTAGACAACAGACGACTACAGACAATAACCCGGACAGTAGGCAACAACCCGGACAGTAGACAACAACCGGGACTGTAGACAACAAGGACTGTAGACAACTGTCGATTATAGACAATAACCAGGACGGTAAACAGCAACCGACTGTAGACAACAAACGGGACTGTAGACAACTGAATGTAGACAACAGCTGTCTGAAGACAATAATCAGGACAGTAGACAACAACTGACTGTAGACAATAACCAGGACAGTAGACAACAGCCGACTGAAGACAACAAGGACAGTAGAAAACATCTTACTGTAGACAACAGCCAATTATAGACAATAACCAGGACAGTAGACAACAACTGACTGTAGACAATAAACAGGACTGTAGACAACAACCAGGACTGAGTGTAGACTGGACTGCTGAATGTCTTCATTTTGTATTGATGTGTGTATCCAGGGTAAATTTAAGATGCGAGTCAAAGCCCAGCGGTCGGTCGGGGAGGATCCAGTTTGTCAGATGGATGCGGATGAGAAAGACGGAATCATGAGAATCAAACCCACAACATTTAACGCTGCTGTCAATGTGAACGCTTCAGTCTTATGTCCCAAGTGCGAGTGTGAGAAGGTACACACACACACACACACACACACACACACACACACACACACACACACACACACAGTAAAGTTCACACAGGGTCCTTGCCTGTCCTCCAGACTCCCATCCTTCGAGCGGCCAGGTGCCACGGTAACGGGAACCTGGTGTGTGGAAAGTGTCAGTGCTTGGACGGCTGGTGAGATGTGTGAACACAAACCTGTCAGCGGATCACTGATCACCGATCAGCAGCCACTGACTGCGGGGGTTCATGTGTGCAGGCTGGGTTCGTTCTGTAACTGCTCAGCGAGCGCGTCGGCTCTGGACACCAGCCAGTGCATTGGTCCGAACATGACGGAGCCGTGTTTTGGCCGTGGAGACTGCATGGAGTGTGGAACATGCGTGTGCTACAACCCAGACCAGTTTGAAGGACCCTACTGCCAACACGACAAGACGCAGTGTCTAAGGGGGGGGGGCTTCATCTGCAGTGGTATGGCAGGACGTGTCCTGGTTCTGTGTGTGTGTGTCTGTGTGTCAGAACTAGGGTTTGTTCCACAAAACAGTATCGAAAACAGGAACGAATCAGTGTAATACCTGATGTGTTTACAACTTCACGTCGCTCACGTCACTTGACAGAAAGATGCCCAAGTTGTTTTAAAGCATTACAAAGAATGTGTTTTTCTGTTTCCTGCCTACAAGCAAGTTCTTGGAGTTCCTGGAAGAAAAGTCATCTCTTGTGTGTCTTTTCTTCATCATCATGTCATGCTACGTGTCTTCTGAACAGGTCGCGGTTCATGCGTCATGGGTCGATGTGCATGTGCAGAAGGCTGGGAGGGAAACGCCTGCGAGTGTCCGAGGAGCAACGAGACGTGTCTGGACAGCAAAGGAGTAAGTGCAGCCTCTGTGTTTTCTTCTGACACGTCCGTGCATCAGACACTGGTGCCTGACTGTCTGTGTGTGTGTGTGTGTGTGTGTGTGTGTGTGTGTGTGTGTTCCAGGGTGTTTGCAACAGCCGAGGTCAGTGTGTCTGTGGCCACTGTGAGTGTCCAAACTCTGGCTTCCAGTTGACGTCGACCTGTGAACCCAACTTCCAGGTGTGTGTGAGAGATACAAGTCAGGTTAAGGTTAAAACTGTTTTCCAACTGCAGCAGACGTACACGTTGGTAACGGCCAGTGATGTCGTTACGGGGTGAAATTGGGTTGTTTGTGTTCCAGTTTCATCACAACATCCATTTTTGTTCTAGTTGTTAGTGTGTAAAAAGTGTACAGTGTAACAATATTCACTGACAACAAATCCAGCAGTTGTGTGTGTACAAAGACCCGAGTGTCACAAAAAAGGACACATTACTCAGCTGCTGACGCCATCTTGGATTGTCAACTCCAAGTCCAAGATGGATTTCTCTGGTGAGCAGGGCAGTCCACATCGCAACATCGCAACCTCATATGCAGAACGTGTTCACACATGTTGTCACCTGTAACACACCGTGTTTCTGTGCGTTGTTGCTCTTGTCCGTTGTGCTGAACATATCGTGTGTCCTCCAGGCTCAGTTGGGCGCCTGTGAGGCGACGAGAAGCTGCGTTCAGTGTCAGGCCTGGAAAACTGGAGAGAAGAAGGAGAAAGAGGATTGTGACAAATGTCCGTTCAGAGTCGTCATGGTGGACGAACTGAAAGAAAGTAAATCATCAAAACTCATTGTCCTTTGGGTCCTGATGATGAAGATCGAGCACTGTGTCAGACCGTCAAACACTGTGTGCCTGTGTGTTTTCAGAGGAAAAGGTGCTGGACTCGTGCAGTTTCCGTGACGAAGATGACGACTGTACGTACCACTACACTGTTGAAAACCCCAGAGATCCCAACGTCAAAGATCTGGAGGTTCACGTGCTGAAGAAGAAAGGTGAATGCACTGTGTGTGTGTATGTGTGTGACAGTGACCTACATTATTACATCATTTCAGCATGAAACGGGACCAATAAACCTCTATATGTCTGTGTGTGTGTGTGTTCTTCAGACTGCCCCCCCGCCAGCCTCCTTTGGTTGCTCCCTCTCCTCTTGTTCCTCTTGTTGCTGTTGGCTCTTTTGCTGCTGTGCTGCTGGAAATACTGCGCCTGCTGCAAAACCTGCTGCCAGGTATCATATCAAAGACACACTCACACCCAATCTGCAGTTTGGAGTCGCAGTAGAACCTTTACAGTAATTCTGTCCTGTGCTGCAGAGCTGCCTCGCCTTGCTACCGTGCTGCAGGAGAGGTAAGACGTCGCAAAACTGCATTAGATCCTTGCTTCTCTGGGATCGTTGACACTGAGGAAACTTGCACGGCAGGTCGCATGGTTGGCTTCAAGGAGGACGAGTATCTTCTGCGACAGTCTCTGCTCACCTCCGACCACCTGGACACGCCCATGGTACGGACGGGTCCACTCAAAGGCACCGATGTGGTTCGCTGGAAGGTGACAGATAACGTCCACCGAGGACCCAACCACCCACAGGCACTGATAAAACCCAACCCCAAAGAAACCAGTGAGGCTCCAGCATCCACATCTACCAACCTTTGACTCGTCTGTTCATCTACATCTACCAACCTTTGACTCGTCTGTTCATCTACATCTACCAACCTTTGACTCGTCCGTTCATCTACCAACCTTTGACTCGTCTGTTCATCTACATCTACCAACCTTTGACTCGTCTGTTCATCTACATCTACCAACCTTTGACTCGTCTGTTCATCTACATCTACCAACCTTTGACTCGTCCGTTCATCTACAAACCTTTGACTCGTCTGTTCATCTACATCTACCAACCTTTGACTCGTCTGTTCATCTACATCTACCAACCTTTGACTCGTCTGTTCATCTACATCTACCAACCTTTGACTCGTCTGTTCATCTACATCTACCAACCTTTGACTCGTCCGTTCATCTACCAACCTTTGACTCGTCTGTTCATCTATCAACCTTTGACTCGTCCGTTCATCTATCAACCTTTGACTCGTCTGTTCATCTACATCTACCAACCTTTGACTCGTCCGTTCATCTACCAACCTTTGACTCGTCTGTTCATCTACATCTACCAACCTTTGACTCGTCTGTTCATCTACATCTACCAACCTTTGACTCGTCTGTTCATCTACATCTACCAACCTTTGACTCGTCTGTTCATCTACCAACCTTTGACTCGTCTGTTCATCTACCAACCTTTGACTCGTCTGTTCATCTACATCTACCAACCTTTGACTCGTCTGTTCATCTACATCTACCAACCTTTGACTCGTCTGTTCATCTACCAACCTTTGACTCGTCTGTTCATCTACCAACCTTTGACTCGTCTGTTCATCTAAATCTACCAACCTTTGACTCGTCTGTTCATCTATCAACCTTTGACTCGTCTGTTCATCTATCAACCTTTGACTCGTCTGTTCATCTATCAACCTTTGACTCATCTGTTCATCTACCAACCTTTCACTCGTCCGTTCATCTACCAACCTTTGACTCGTCCGTTCATCTACCAACCTTTGACTCGTCTGTTCATCTATCAACCTTTGACTCGTCTGTTCATCTATCAACCTTTGACTCGTCTGTTCATCTACATCTACCAACCTTTGACTCGTCTGTTCATCTAAATCTACCAACCTTTGACTCGTCTGTTCATCTACATCTACCAACCTTTGACTCGTCTGTTCATCTAAATCTACCAACCTTTGACTCGTCTGTTCATCTATCAACCTTTGACTCGTCTGTTCATCTACATCTACCAACCTTTGACTCGTCTGTTCATCTACATCTACCAACCTTTGACTCGTCTGTTCATCTACCAACCTTTGACTCGTCTGTTCATCTACCAACCTTTGACTCTTGGATTCTTCCCTGTCCTCGCAGTCCAGCTCCCGATCTCCCTTCGGCTCAATAGGTTGTTTTCTGAGAACTTCTCCCGGCCAGATTCCAGAGATGCTGAGCAGCTCCGTAAGGAGGTGTCAGATAATGTAAGTGTGGTTTGCTATGTTGCAGCATCCAGGCAGTGGTTGAAGGGTTAACTCTTGTTGACCACTGGATAATAAAGACTGATTGAACCGAACTCCACTGAATCAATGACTACTGTATTCATACAGTTGAATGAGGTGTACAAACACATTCCTGGAGCACAGAAAGTGCAGAAGACCTCGTTCAGGTAGGACATGTTGATGAACATGAGCGCATGAATAAAGATGGAAATGCAACGTTCATTCATCCACATGTGTTTATCTTCTTGCAGGATGCAGAGAAACTCTGGGAAAAGGTAAAATTCTTTTATCCACATACATCTCCAATGTTTCGAGAAGATCACATCTGACTTCTGTCCAATGACCTGCAGGCAGGACTTTGTCATCATGGACACCGTCCTCTCTGCTCCTCGTAGCAGCTATGCTGATGTCATCAAGCTGACAGAGAGAAACGTTCAGTCTGGAAACTTCCATAACCTCAAAGTGCTGCCAGGGTATTACACTGTGGCCACAGACAGAGGTGTGTGTGTGTGTGTGTGTGTGTGTGTGTGTGTGTGCGTGCATGCGTGTGTGTTTGTCAATCATCCTGAGCACCTCTTTCCGCTCTTCAGAGGCAGCTGGCGCTGTGGAGTTCCAGCAGGGGGTGGAGTCAGTGGACGTTCATGTCCCGCTCTTTGTGAAGGATGAAGACGATGACAAGAAGCAGCTGCTGGTGGAGGCCGTGGATGTTCCTTTAGGAATTGCTGAGATTGGAAAACGTTTGGTGAACATCACCATCATCAAAGAGCACGGTGAGAAATGTTCTGACTTTGCCAGGTTGTCGTTTCCCTCGTGAAGACATGACGCGTCATCAGCTGCTTCCACCAACGGAGTCCCTTCCTCTCTCCAAAGCCTCCAGCATCTTCTCCTTCCTCCAGCCGGCCTACACCTACAGCCGACAGGACGGGTTGGCCAACATCCCCATCAGCAGAGAGATCATAGAGGACGGGCGCACGCAGGTCACCTACCGGACACGTGACCTCACAGCCAAAGATAAGAAGGTTTGTGTTTGTGCGTGTGTAATGTAGGTGAGTGAAGCTCACTGATGCTTTTGCGTTAAACAAAGTCTCTCTGGTGTCCTGCGTTTCCACTTCCGCGTGTGTGTGTGTGTGTCTGCATCGCTCTGCATTGAGTCTTGCCGTTGTTTTTACTTTTTTCTGCTTCCGGGACAGTTGTATTTCCACATAGGAGTGACGTTGCATGAGCTTGGAAAGTCACGTGACGCAAACAGTGCACACAGTTGTTGTCGTCAGTGGAGGTCCACGTCACGATGGCACATAGTTACATTTCTGGAGAGCACTATGCCATAGACACTGACCCTACACCATCGGTCCAGCATGAGTCAGGTTTTACAGGTTCTCCTGTGTCCTCCTGTACTTCAGGACTACATGACTGTGGAAGGAGACCTGACCTATGGACCTGGTGAGACCCAGAAAATCGTTCCTGTTCGTCTGCTGGAGCTGGGTGAGAAAGATGGACTCCTGGAAGACAAACAGGTAAAACAGTTCGTCATGGACCTCAGTAACCCAAGGCAGGGCGCCAAGCTCGGACGCTATCCGAGAACCACAGTCACCATTGCGGACCAACCAGGTGAGAAGATGGATCAGAGGATCTACAGGAGGTTCACATGTGTCAAAACACTAAACAAAATGTTTCCCCTCTGTCACCAGAGCCCAGTGTCATGATGTTCAAGAAAGGCACCCAGACCTTCAATATCTCTGACCCAGCCTACAGCATTCCTGTGGTCCGCACCCGCAACCAGGACAGCCCCGCCTCCTTGAAGTGGCGCACCAAGAAGGCCCACAGGTTTGAGCTGTCTGGACCTCTCAAGTTCAGTCCTGGGGAGACAGAGAAGAATATCGTGATCGACCCAAGAGCCCATCCTGGTACCATCCAACCTGAGACCTTCCAGCTAGAGCTGTTTGACCCGAGCAGCAACGCCTCCATTGGAGAGAGGAAGACCACAGTGGTCAACATCATTGACGGAGGTGAGATGATGGAGTCCTGGTGTCACAAGCCGAAGAGTTTCTGAAGCACAGTGGTGTCCAAGTCTTCATCTGATCCTTTTACGTACTGTAGTTCCCAAGTCTCCAGAGATGGCTCAGATGCAGCAGAAAGGGTTCATCAGCCCAAGCGCTATCTCCCCCGGTGGTCTCCTTCTTTCTCCAGCAAACCCAAAAGCCAAAGCAACTGGACCCAGAAGCATCCGCCTCAACTGGGACCCACCATCTGGAAACGTGGCCGGATACAAGGTTCGTCCAATCAGCGTCTGCTCCAGTTGTTCATCTGCAGGAGACTTCGATGCTCAGATGTTTATTTATATCCAGGTGAAGTACTGGATCTATGGTGACCCAGAGAAAAACGCCCAGGTCCTTGATGTGAAGACGACTCACGCTGAGCTCACCAACCTGTACCCGTACTGTGACTATGAGATGAGAGTGTCCGCCTACAATTCCGCCGGGGACGGACGAGACACCGACATCGTCACCTGTCAAACTCTGGAGGACGGTAAGTTGGAACTGATTTGCTGGATCCTCTCCTCCAGGAGACCTGTCCTCCAGTAGACTCGTCCTCAGGTAGACGTGTCCTCCACCACCTGTGTCCTGTTTTCCTGCAGTGCCTGGGGAACCGGGTCGTCTCGCCTTCAATGTTGTGAGTCCAACTGTCACTCAGCTGAGTTGGGCGGAGCCTGCAGAGACCAATGGTAACATCACAGCGTATGAGGTCATCTACACACCCATCGACGATGACCTGAGTAAGAGATGCCGCTAAAGAAGACGCCATACGACACTGTGTGAACACGCCATCATGCCTGGACGTCTTCTTCTCGTACAGAACCGGTGGGAGCGTCAAAAAAAGTGAAGATTGATAATCCGAAGAAGCGAATGCTGTTGATTGAGAATCTGCAGAACGCTCAGACGTACCAGTACAAGGTCCGAGCCAAGAACGGTGTGGGCTGGGGTCCCTTCAGGGATGCCAGCATCAACCTGGCGTCTCAGCCCTCCAGACCCCTGTCCAGTGAGTCCACCTCACCTGCAGAACACCTGTACTATGCCTGCAGAACACCCTGAAGTACACCTGAGGAGCACCTGTAAAACACCCGCGATGGGAGCCATCATTCTGTCTGTCATTCTGTCTGTCTCCAGTCCCCATCATTCCTGACGTCCCCATCGTGGATGCAGAGGCCGGAGACGAGTATGACAGTTATCTGATGTACAGCAACGAGGTGCTCAAGTCACCTGCAGGCTCCAAGACACCCAGTGTCTCTGGTGACGGTGGGTAACCAGAGACAACGCCGCTTCTTTCCGTGCAGGTCATAACTGACACGTAGTTTTGTTTGGAAGGTTCTAGAATTGTGGTCTTCAACCCTGGTCCAGCGGACCCCCCTGCAGGTTTTAGTCCACATCCAGCTGGAGATTAGTTCAGGTGTTTCATCATTTGACGTTTCGTCCATACGAATCTGCGTCTTGGAGTGAATATGATCGTTTCTGAAACCGGGTCCCAGAGTGAACAGATCTGAAGTCGTTTGCATCTTTACAACCCATATGCTTTCATACACTAACCCCCCCACAACAAAGGCCAATCTCAGAGTTGCGTTCAAAAGCGGCTGACTGTGATGAGTCTGTGTGTCCGTCCAATCAAACGTCTCCTTTCTAGCTCCAGTTGCTCCAGTCGTCTGCTTTTCGTTAAATCGCGTCCTTCCACTCTAACTTAGTATTTTGAGTACATAAGTGCGTTCACATTGAATGAGCAGGTGGAAATGTAGTGAACTATGTCCATCAACTGGTTCATTCAAACAGATGAAAAGTTCAGTGGATCAATGGACACTTAACACCCTGAACGTCTTCCATATTAGTGATGTAGAAAGGATGACCTTTCACCTTTGGACAACAGAGACACCAGCGTCACCATGGGGAATATCACAAAGTTAGCTTGCTAGCTAATAAACCGTGGCACATTTTCAGACACCGACGTTGTGGCGTACGGTTGGTGTTTGTGTGTGACAAATTGTCGTCTTCACTGTTGATTGAGGTTTAAGATGTGAGGTCAGAGGTCAATGTGATGGAAATATTCCAAAAATTTGGCAGCTAGCGTATTGGCAGCAAGTTTCATTTTCACGTCATTTCCGGTAAGTGTGGGATGGTCGTGATTGATCTGAGACAGTTCTACCCTGTGGATATTTCTGACCTTGGAGAGTAAGAACATATGTGGATAGTGTACTACAAAGAAATAATGGAACTAATGGAAATACGCCATTTGAGACACAGCACGTCTTCGTCTCTTTGTGGGGTGTTTCTGTGGCAGCGTTACAGCGCCACTCACAGGCCTGGAGATCATACTACAACGTTTGACCTGGTTTCTGTCGATGCACATTTCTGGAGACGATTCAGTGTTTACAGTTTTTAAACTGTTTTAAAATGAAAAAGCAATAGATCAGTTCTATCTCCTGATGGGCATGTCCTAAGACCTTCAGTGTCCTCTAGGACCAGGGTTGAAGAACATCTTTCCTTGTCAACATAAGTTGTGACGTGGGAGGAAAATGGAGAATGGTCCCGAAGCTCCCGGCTGAAACAGAATCCATTCTGTCCAGCAACTTCAGCCGGCAGCAACAAACTCTGCTCACATTTGCCCACATCTGTGATAGCTCACACAGGTTCTTGCTCTGAATCTTCTCTCATCCTTCTGCTGTCTTCAGGTTGCTCTGCTCATCCACTGGCTAGTATATATATATATATATATATATATAGATGTATATATATATCTGTACAATCTTCCATCACTGACAATGTTTTCCCGCCGCCGTCTCCGCCGCCTACCTGCCTCTTCTCATATGACCTCAATTACAAGGCTGGAAATATGTCAAGTTGGTGGGATCCAACCTGGATCTCCGTCAGGTGTCATGGAAAAAGCGTGTGGACGTCATCCCCAACAGTCGGCTCAGCACTGACACAGAGGCGAGCACAGATGAGGCCCCGCCCCCAAGCCACACCCACACACCTCTGCCAGGTGAAGACCACTCCCTCAGAGCAATAGATTAGCACAAAGGCAGCCGGCGCGTCGGCTGTCACGCACACACCCTCGGCCCTTCTTTCGACGCTGTCACAAACATGATTATGTTTCGGCTCCTTCCCCCGAATTCCGTCCGCATGACCAGAACGGAGCACCGGCATCCGCTGCCCTACGCCGCGGCGCCATCAGTAGCAGTCTGTGTGATGTGCTGATGGAGGTTAAGTGTGTTTGTGTGTGTGTGTGAGCTGGTTTGTGTGTTGTGCTGTCATTCTGTGGAAAGCTGTTTCAGCAGCTGCACCGATGGGAGAAACCTCTGCAGTGGAACCCCGTCCGCCGCCCGCAGGAGACCAACGGTGTGTGTCAGAGATCCATGGCTCAAGGACCGGATGTTCTTCACACATTTGCCATCATGTCATCAGACGTGGGACTGTCCAGCTGGACCTGACCCAGTCCTTTCTTTAACATAACATGACCGACCTGAACCTGTGCTGACGGAGGCCTTGAGCGAACATACACGGTCTTCATAACCGCCTGAAGCTCTGAAGCAGCAGTGAAAGCAGAAGCTGCTGATCGGAGTCACTGCAGCAGCTTCCAGGACCTCTGAGAAGCACGTTCTCTGATGACCAGTGACGGTTCACCTTCAGAGCAGAAACATCATCTTTTAATGACTAGAAATGTTTCTTCTAACTCAAACTTGTGTGAAGATTTGTTTCAGGAGCAGCTCCAAGACGAAACCCGTCGTTCCACGTAATGTCTGCAGATCGTGGATCGGCTCTGGTCCGCGTTCCCGTTCCGTTCTTCTGTCTCAACATGTCCAGCTCCTTCTGCTCCCCCAGATTACATGATGAACGGAAAGTGGGACCAGAACTTCCTGTTCCCAGGAGGCTCCGGCACTCACAACCTGTCCACATCGTCCTCCCCCATGTCCACGCTGAGCTCCAACTACAAAGGAGGCTCCTTCACCACGGAGACGACCAGCACCTACATGTCCGGACCAGGTAGGACCTGACGTGGCTCCGCTCTGACGGCCAGGAGACCCGTGAAGGCCTCACCTGACTCTGCTCTGGTCCAGGAGGCTATCGCAGGCCAGACGTGATGGGAGGTGTGCACATGTCAGACGTTGTCATGAGGAAGCGCTCGGAGAGCCGCGGTTACCCCGAGGAAAACATCCGAGACTCCATCGTCATGGGAGACGTGTCCAGCATGTGTCCGGATGTGGGTAGGTGATGGATGGATGAACGTATGAATCTGCATGAGGTCTGTCAGTGGGTTTCTGCTGTTGGTGGCTTCACACACACTCCCCCCCCCCCCCCCCCCCCCCCCCCCCCCCCCCCCCCCCCCCCCCCCCCCCCCCCCCCCCCCCCCCCCCCCCCCCCCC
>CAAKHB010007506.1:368835-381269 GCA_901007665.1 Aeoliscus strigatus | reverse complement strand
CTGCACACGTCAGGTTGAACGAGAATAATCTATTTTTCCTTAACACACACACGCACACTTCACTAGAATGCATGCAGAGTCATTGTGATCAGGTTATTTAGACCTGATGCAACAAGTCAAGATCCAAACGGATCAAGAGTGACGTGACGTCCACAGACAACGGACCGGCTACCGACACCCAAAGAGCCAGAGCACTTTGTTCCTGAGCACAGTGGACTGCTGTGTGTCAGGGGGAGGTGGATGATGAGGGTTGGAGAGGGCGGTGGGGGCGGTGGGGGCTTGGCTCTGGACCAATGGCAGCCCAGCAGCTTCAGCTAAAGGTCACATGGTGTGACCTCGCACATTCTCACCCTCACCTAAAACCGGAGAAGTTCTGCATAACAAGATGCATCACTGCTGTCAACGTGAACGCGGCTCCAGATGTTTCCGATCGTCAGATAGGGGCGATAGATCGGCTTCATTTACAGTATGTGTGTGTCAAAGGTGTGTGCGTGTGTGTCAGCCCTTCTCACAGAAGGCAGCTCGGTGCGGTTGGAGGGGCAGGCGGCCGGCCAGAGCGTGTGAAAGCAGATAACCAGGGAGAATTTCGTGACGCACACACTTCCTGCTCTGTGAAGTTCTATTAAAGAGGGATGAAAACAAAAACACACGTCTGAGATGTTTTCTTTCCAAATCAATTTCTACACATTAGGCATGCCAAAAAAGATCAGTAGCGCGATTCTCACGGACCCTGAAATGGTAGTGGAAAATGATTTTTATTGGAGAGGAGAGGCAACCTGTCGAGAAACTCCTCCAGTCTCGATGGTGTGAAACATTGGACTATTAACATTGGTTGGAGGTCAGATGAAAACACACAGGTTTGACTTGTTGCCGAGTCATTTTTGGTCTTTCACTGAACACACTCGGTTAGAAAAGACATTCAAGCAGTCAGTCAGTTCAACAAAAGCTGCTGCCCAGCCTCTGTGTGCTTGTCAGACAGAAAAAAACTCAAAGTCCTCGGGATAAAAATGCCATTCAAGTGGCGTTATTTAGTATTAGGGCTAACTACGCTTGACCCACCAAGCTGAGAAAAACACGACTTTGCCACGAGCAGTTGTTCAGACCATTCATTTTTTAAAAAAACAACAACAATTGCATGTAATTCACACGAGCGAGCCTGCAGGCAGCAGCCTAAACGTCTCCATCGTGCCTTCTCGTCTTCACCTGACAAGTCCAAAGCTGCTAACATTTTTAGCCTTATCTGAAGCGTCATGTTCGGGCACCTTCCGTTTACACAGCCCGTCCCAGATGGCAGCTCTCAGCACAGTTTGTCTTTGGGCCTGTCATCTACCGCAACGTCTTAATTGACGTTTACCTCTGTTGGCTGCTCGCAGAAAGAATAGTTTCCCAGGCTCCAGGCTTCACGGATGACAAATACGCTGCTGTGCTTTTGTTTTTTCTGAGTCTCTTTGCAGGTTGTATTATAAAATGTTGAACTATTTCCAGCCCCAATCACTCATCAGTTCATGGGAGTTACCTACAGGATGTCACAGCTCGCTGAGATGGATTGTAATTCTCCATCCACGCTATAAATTATTGTGTTGTAATGTTCAAACTGGCTTTGTGGTTCTGCCATTCAAACCAGTCATTACTACGTTTGATATGCTACGCTGACTTATAATATTGCACAGGTTGTGAATGCAAAAGGTGATAGCTACTTAACGTTAGCGTTCAAAGTGACAGATGCCACCTAGTGGTGCCAATGGTTGCCAAGGTTTCTCAACTGATCTGAGCGAACTGAATTGATTACGCTTTTCTGCACCTCGCTCACTTAGTGCATAAATGTGAATGTGAATTCTCACATTCGGGTTAAATAAGCGAGGAAGAACACAACGTTGACAAAAGAAAAGCATTTGTGATTCCTAGATAACAGACTTTTACACATGGGTAAACAAATGGTGCAGGCCGATCACCAGTGTTCCGTCGGAGACATCCAGGACCAGTTGCTGTTTGCCACCACCCTGCCAGCAGCAGCTTGCGCTGCCTGAACAACCCACAACAACGAAGCCCTCCGTCGACTTTTACCGAGCACAAGATAGAAACTCCACCTGCTCTGTTGCCGGAAGTCACCCGTGTTGGCATATTTACTCGTTTCAAACGGATTTTTATTGGCTTGATGTCTAATAATCATATTAAAGACAGCTGTGCCACTTTTTCTCCTGCATAGAATCTGGTTTGTGTCGTTCACTTGTTCTGTTTTTCAACACAAACTCTACTGTTAGTACTGTTTGTAAGTTCACATATAATTACCTTCATGAATGACCTTTCAATGACCCTCAGGCTGATTTTAGTCAAAGAGGACTGATCCAGGATATTTATTTGTTAATCTATTGATTCATTTATTTGCTTGAGATTAAACCTCGTGATAGAAAAATAATTCCGATGTTGTCATCCTTACATTCCGTCTTGTTTATATATTATGTGGGTTAAAAAAAGGTAGAACATGTGAATAGAGAATATCAATAATTTTCCTGTTTTTTTTGGCTGCAGCCGTTAACTCCATCACTGTTCACATGAAACACAAAGGGAATACTCTACCAATCGTTCTGTGATTACTAAGGCTAACTGTTGCTAAGCTAACTAGCTGTTATAACTAGCCTTCTTCCCCTTCGGCTGAATTGCAACGTCTAGGCAAACACACTTACACAGAGAAATAAGGAGGGGTGAAATCTAAGCAAACATCGGACCGGTTTAGCAAAATGTACCTGGTGGCGCCACTCATCCGACTCCCCTACAGCATTTCCAACCCCACAAGAACAGACGGCGAGGAAAGCGACTTATTGGATTGTATCCCACCCAACAGTGATTTCTACGCTCAACCTATATGTCACAGATGGTGGGATTTCAGTGTGGTTGATATAGGAAATCCACTAAGGAGTATTGATCTTTCTAAGATCTGCTCTCTCTGCCTGATCTCCACAGGATCTGAGTGTCAGCAGAGACCCAGAGGGGAGTGGAGCCGCTGGAATCTCAGGCTACCTGTACCCAAGTTGACAGAACGATACGCAACAATTCTCCAGAAAAACGATGATGTCGAGAACAGTCGTGTCGGATGTTTGCATGGACACACACATGAATATAATGTACTTGTGTAATTCTCAGTATGTGCACTGTCCTGAGAGCAGTGGAGTCCTGGATTCGGCGACAGAGTAATGTAACCCTTCTCAGGATTGAGTCAGTTGTCTTGGTCCAAACACTGAATGTAATTTGAATTCACTTGGTAAGTTGTATCTCATGCTATTTCTGCCACATTGAAACCTTTACTCAACGTTGAATTTAAACTGCAGTACAGGAGCTGAAGAGTTGTTTATGTCAGACACAGCTAACACACACTCCTTCTCTGTGGCAATGATGGAGGTAGAAGACAATTAATTTCACATTCTGAGCTGCTGGTTCCATAAACAGAGAATGGTTTCTGCTATCTGCTGTTAAACTGCACAACACCCTCGAGCCACTAGCCTCCCCTCTCTGCTTCTCTTTCAGACAGTTTTAATCTCTGCTGAGATAGCCACGCTCAGATATGTCGCCTGCCACGTAAACGCTGGCTGGAAAGCAACCTGTCGCCTGGCTCTTCCACTCACCCCCTCCCCCATTCATTACCCGGCACTGCAGGTGACCTGGGGCACACGGTGTGGTAATCAGCCACCGTACACTGTCATTAACGAAACGGAAGTCACACACTATCACCTGCACGTGAAGGTTTGTCTGAGACATGAATGGTGGCAGCAGCTGCACAAAGATGCACATCTGCATTAAACGTGCTTGGAAGCTTCATCTTCGACAGTTTAGACTCATGAAAGCTTTGAATCCTCGATAAACTACATCTGGGAACTCATCGTTATCTTGCATTGTTTGGTCATTAAGGACTATTTTCTTGATTGTATGTTCATCTCTTGCAGATAAAATGGGATACCTCTAGTATGTGAGAACCATGAACTGATATATTGATACACACTAACCAGCAGAGGGCGCTAATTATAAATACATCAATCAGTTCCCATCATGACGTCAGATGTCGTCTTCTATTGGAGCAAATATTATTGATGGACATTGGGATAATTTAACTGACACCTGACAGGCCCTCACTGTCAAGAGGCTGCTTTGATTTCACAGCAAATAATGAAAAAAAAGGAAAGAACGAGGATGAAAGGCTGCGACTCGCCTCTGACCTGACACCAGCACTGTATTCTCCTCAATTTATGAGGCATCATGGAAGGTAATGAAGCAGAAAGGTCGGAGGGAATGTGTTTTTATCCGCTCTAAACCAATAGGTCACATTTCCACTTTCCACGCCGCAGTTCTGTGACTGCAGCTGCTGCCCTTGGTTAAAACAATATTGTCACCTTGGCCATTCATACATCATATCACCAATTCTCCATCTTATTGGCAATGTCACGCAAAAACAGAGCCAGGAGCTATTACAGAATAGATGAGACATGAAGCAGAGGGCTTGTCCACAGCCTCAGATGTGATATAAACCACGTGTAATGTAAGCCATACATTATGAATCCAATTTGTGGGAGAGAGGGTATTTGCAAGGTAGATCGACAGGGTGTGATGCCCACTCAAACCACTAGATGTCGGTGTGATGGTGAATATGCAGCTGAGTCCATCACAAAGAGCACCGTCAATGGAGCTACAGTCATCATGTCATAGCCGAAGATCAGAATCACAAAATTGCTCATTGCAGGTGATGGTTGATTCTCTTAAAACGTATAAATATAAAGGATTTAAAAAATCAATTTGTCACTGTCACAGGACATGGGTGATACTTCAATTCAAAAAAGAATACTTCAAAAAGAATTCAGTTTTTTTATACCAATATTAAATGACTAGAAATGCTGGCTATTCTAAAATATTAATTACAGGAATGATTAGAGATCCGCACAAGCCAAATATCAATTGTTATCATCTATGTTATGTGTGACTGATGAGTGTTCAAGGTGTCTCTCGGGTGGATTCAGCCAAGAGTCGGTCGCGTACAAGTACAAACAAAGTGTCACCTTGACGACCTCAAACTGTTGTGGAACTGGTGTAGGTTTCCATTCAGCTGCTCTGAGATCTGTGGGGTTTTGTTCTTCTTTGACTGTACATGACTCATACTGGTGTTTGCACTCGTCCTCCTTGATAAAGACAATTTTCACCGAAAATTGCGATAACAGCATGGATGATAAACATCCAACAAGTGTCTAAATGGCGACAAGGAATTGTTCAATATTTGTCAATATTTATTCTGTGAAAACGTTTGTTTAGTCAGTGGAAATAGGCCCAAAATAGATGTTTTGGGTCTTTTTTTTTGTCGGTCAAGACTAAATCGTCTGGCTTCTTGCAGTGGATTCTGGTCATATTCCCTGTCATATTGTTTCCTCATATTGTGCAGACCTGTATTGTTTCATCAGGTTTTTAATTTCTGAGTCCTGCAGCTGATGTTCATCTCATGACGTCATCAGTCTAGTCAGTGAAGGCTGATGTGATATCTTAATGTTAATTTTAGTGGAAATCTAAATTTCTCAATAATAATAATATATTTGTAAAGCAAAAAACCCCCAACATCTTTACAGAGTGTTCACAGACCTGAAAGAAACAAGGTTCTATGGACCTTGGAAGAGGACAGTCTCTAGAATCAGAGCACATAGTTCTGTGCGTCCAGATGAGCTGTTATCACCAAACTTCAGCCGTCTCAGTCAGGACAGATGTGTTGGTGCTGCACGGACACCGCAGTTTCAACGCACACAAGGCGAAAGAGTGAGAACATTGTGTGGTTCAGAATGGCTGAATTTACAAAGACAAGGTTATAGGATATGAAAGGAGGGGGGAGGAGGAAGCTTTTACCCACATTTCTACATGGATAAACATCAACACAATTCAAGAGGTCGTCTCATGGTCGCGCTATCGAGTAAGATCATCACCATCGGACCATCATCATCGCTGCTCCTCTGCTGGTCCAAAGTGGCAGTGTACAACAAAGGCCCTCGTTTAGTGATTTCACAATACTGAAAGTGCATTTTACTGATGAAACCTGTTCAGCTTCAAAAATAATTGTACTGAACTCAGTGTGAAGGCTCTTTTAAACCTCTTGTCAGTTTCTGAGAAGGCACAGGAGCCGGACAGAAATCTGTGATAACTGAAGCGAAACAAATGCCACAAGTTGAACTGAGTTAAATAAATTCTCAAATATTACTCCATCATAGTAACAACACATCTACATATTGTCAAGTGCAAACAGGTGGTTAATGATTTTTTTTTTTTTGTATTAAACCCCAACACTGCAGAAACTCCTAGAAGTTTCAAACTGGATGGGCAGGACCGGTTGAGAAACACTGACTACGATGACGTCTACACGTGAGCAGGTCCAATGAAGCCTTTGACATTAAGTGTGAGCTAAAATCTCAGACCCCTTCTTTACACATACACACAACACTATGTATGTGTTTTACATGGCGAGAATGAACCGGACCGCACCTTAGGCTCAGCGGCAGATGCTCCGCCGGGAGACTTTAGGATTACGTGTGTTTGGACGTGAGAGGTCACACCTTCCAGTCGGCCCGCTGACCCATGGGGAACAAATGGTGCAATAGTGAAATTAAACAGCATAATTAGGTAACAAGGGAGCAGGAGAAGGAGGAGTCATGATGGAAGCTGACACGTCACTGAAAACAACTTTGACGGGATGCAGCAGCAGATATGACCGTCTTCTTACTGAAGTAACAGACGTGCATCATCAATCAATGCAGCGATAAGTGGAACGTTGTTTAGCAGCAAAACCCGCAGAACCGCACAGCGTCTCAGCACGGACGACAAAGGCAGCATGTTAGTGACATCAGTAGAGCTGTTTTTCTTGTGACAAAACTGCGACTGACTGTAGGAAAACTCCTGATGTTCCTGCTGCAGCAGGTCCTATCAGTTGCTTGTTTGGATGCAGTTATGAGCCAAATTTATTGCTGACTCAGTGTATGGAGAACATCCTTGGAACGCACGAGCGAGGCAGTTCCAAAATGGTTTGGCATCCGTTCATTATAGTAATGACAAAAGTAGGGCGAAACCATTCAGTTTCAAAATGGCATCCTTGTCATGTGATGGGATGACAGCTGTTGGTTTCTACAAACAACACAAAAACACAAGTAGCAGTATTTTCATTGAGTATTGATACTATAAACAGCACAAAAATGATGTCAACAATACATAAAATGGAGTATCCAAAGTGCATCAAACCTGTTCCTGTATCTGAAACCCACTGACCTTATTTGTAAGTCTTGTCCTCGCCCCCACGCCCTCCATTCTAAACTCCTGAAATCATACATAACCTGACCAACTGCTGATGATGCCACATTTGCATTCATAGTAATCAGGACAAACCAGCAACCAGCACTACCCTCCCCCCCCACACACACACACTCCCCTGTTACCCCAAACAAATCTTCCAAGTCGAAATTGGTTTTATGAGAGTGAGGCTGGTTTCACATTCAGTGCCCCAACCTGGAGTGTTTTCCAACACCGGGCACACAAATAACAACTCGTAACCAGGCAAACACTTGTCAGTACATTCAGCAACATGTGGGGAACTTACTTTGTGAAGTACGACAACGGCAGAGTAATGTATTATTATTAAATGTATTATTCCTCAGAGGGTTTGTCACATGGGCAAAGAGCTGCCATGCAGGTACCAAATTTTTCCAAACCAGTTCAAAATGGCTGCCAGGTGTTTAATGAGGGAGTGGCAAGCGAAGGAGTTTTCATTGACGTTATTTTGTGTGATGAGTCTATAAAGATGTGTTTAAATGTTTGGAAGTGATTTATCGGAAATAATCTGTATTGCAGTGTATATGTACGCACCGTATACCATATATCCCCACCCAAATGGAAATGTCTAGATGTGTAAAATAAAAAAATGTTTAAAAAGTTTTTAACGTGATTTTTTCCCCGCATTAAATTAGTTCAAAAAGTGAAATGCATCTTTCTAGATTCATCACACACAGACTTATATATTTCACGTGTTTATTTCTTTTCATTTTGGCGGTTGTGATTGTCATTGGATGTGTGTGGTGAATCTATTTATACAGATCTGTTTCACTTTTTGAAAGTTACAGAAGACAAATCAATCTCTTGATATTTTAAATCACCTGCATGTTCAGCCGAAACCGGCAAACCGGCACTTGGTCGGCGCTAGGACCCGGGGGGCGTCCATATGCGGGAGAGGGCGTAGGCCGCCGGTGGAGGAGGAGGAACGTGCAGAGCACCGCGCTTCACGCACACAAACCGCGAGGTCCCGGCTGCAGCACGCGCGATGCGAATCACGCACCGCGGAGACACCGACTAACCAGAACCCCCGGAAGCCGAGTTTGGTCCCGTTTGGGCCCAGCGCAGCGAGCATGTCGGTTCTAGCTCTGCAAGAGTACGAGTTCGAGCGGCAGTTCAACGAGGACGAAGCCATCCGATGGATGCAGGAGAACTGGTGAGCATCGCCCCTTGAATCCCACCTCACGGCGAACGACAGCAAACAAACGTGTGTATGTTTTCAACATCGTCGTACGAGGCCGAAAAGGCGCAAGTGATGCGTCCTCTCCTGTCATCCTCCGCAAATCCGCGCCTATCGTGCAACTCACGCAGGCCCAGAAGCGTCTTGATCACACTCGAGAGGCACATTTGTCATTGGCTCAGTGAGTTTTTTCTAAGGTCACCCTTGTCCGGACCGTGTCTCCAGATCACGAAGCTGATACCTGGGAGACTCTTTCCACCTTTATGTACGTGTGACGTTTGACTTAGACCGGATCCAGAACTGCTGAGTCGTTCCCCGTCTACCTGCCAGACACGTTTTGAAGGGATTCGGCTGTTGTTTGCTCAGGGCAGTGCCTCCATCAGCCCCGAGGTGAAACGTACGTAGAAAGGTGGCGTGCACATGGATGCATTTCATGCATTTTCCGGCACTATTTATGCATGAACTCCCCCTTTTTAGAATCGCCGGGATCCGGCTACCACGCCGGTCGAGGAATTGTTCAAAAGCAAAACAAGATGAGTCATGCGTAAAGGTAACAGGAGGCTCCGTTGAGCTTCCCGGCTGTCAGTCTGTTCGGGCAGCAGCCAGCAGGAGATGACAAAACATAATTGTGTTGTTATTCATAGAAATGAACGTGTGTGTGTGTGTGTGTGGAGAAGAGGGAGGCTGAGGGAGAGCATGGAGTTCAGTGTGTAGGAGCTGTCCATTCCCTGGCACCCACTGCCAACCAATAACATGTGTCTTCTGATGTCTGCTGACAGGGCATTAGCCAATCAGGTCGCGGCTGGTCTGTGCTGACTTCTCTCTCCGCTGGTCCCTGTAGTGGAAGATGTCAGACCCGGCCAGTGCCCAGGGCTGATGGACGGAAACCGCGCAGTGTGTTTATGTGACTTAATGGTGGAGCGGAGACGAGCAGAGAAGACCAGATTCGTTCGCTGGGTTCAATCGTAGGCGACCGTTCTTGCTCGTCTTTTAGGTCTGAACGAGAGCAAACGAGTGAGTCCAACGGCATTTCAACCCAGCAGGTTGCGATGACCTGACAGTCACCTTGCAGAGGACGTGCGAGTTCGTGCCTCGGATGCCGACTCCGTCAGCACTCGAAGGCCCCTTCAGCACTTGCCGGTTATATTTTCTGGGCAAACACAGAAATTCCACTTCCGAAAGCCGAGAACTTCACGTGATGTAACAGTCCAATCGCAGTCGCCGCCACGCAGTAATATTTCCAGACTGCGACGTGCGGTAGGCTATGCAGCACCCTACGCGTTTGCTCGCGCCATTTGACACAGAACTACATATCAGAAGCGTGATCGGGATCTGTTCCATCAACAGCTGTCAACCACAAGACGGCCACCGGCTAACGGTAAGAACATGTTTCTTCATTTTATTCGTAATCTGATTGATGAAAAAAATTAACAAAGTGAGTTATGAATGCTGTTAATATAAGAACCACTGACATCAACCAAGGATCCATTATATTCGTAGCCAGTTTCGATGAACTAATAGTGTATTTAGCCATGAAATTATTAACCATCAGTCATAGAATGTATTGATGGAATGAGGTTCCCACCAGCCTGATGTTTTTAAAACTTGCTGTTGCTATGGTCGCTGTACATACCGTGTCATTGTGTTGCAGAGAGGAATGGAGAAGAGCAAACAGACAACCTCCCGTCTAGGAAGAAACAGAAGAAGAGTGGACGTGGACTGAGCCTCACCTCTTTCCTCTTGTTTCATCAACTGTTGGTGGTCTGACGTGGTGGTCAGTTGTCTTTTTTTGGTTCCTTGCTTTTGACAATCCAAGATCCGTCTCAAAAATGGACAGCCTCAGCTCTCGAACAACAAAAATTCAGTCAGCTGGGGGAAAATATTCAGTCAAGTTCTTCAGTGAAGAAATAATACAGTATATTTGTCGAATATTTGACAAATGTTTGCCAGTGATATTTTTGTTAAATTACAGCTCTCGACTCCAAACAAGTTAAATTCGATAAAAAAAATCTGACTTAAAATTCGAAGAATTTGGGAAAAAAATCCCTAAATTATTGAATATGTAGGGAAACATTTGAACGATAAAATTTAAAAGAAAGAACAAAAAAAATGACTGAACTTGGATCGAAGTAGAAATATTCTCCTTGGCTTTATTCTATTTTTTGGAAGGACGGTGGAAGTTATTTGTATACAAATTTTCTGCCATTGCAAATGTAATCCCGTTTATAATCTCTGGCCTTATTTTCCTGTGGTGGTCGAAAGTACTCTGCTCACTTGTCTCTCAACAGATGACGTGTTTTGCTCTGTCAGATAATACTGATTGTTTTTCGTAATAAACGATGTTGAACAAATGTCACCGTATCGGTGGTTTTATTCTGCGTGGACACTCAGTGACACTCGAGGGACTGAATGTAAATAACCTCCAGCGTCACTGTGTTATAATCTGATTGTTGATGTGTGTCGACTGATAATAAGTTTGTGTTGTTTCCTTGTAATAATGCGTTCTGCTGCCGTTGTCTGTGACGCTGCCGTCTGCAACGACTCACACACCTTCGATGTGCTGACTCACTCTACTACCACGTCAGCGCTCCTCATGCAGGTTATTTGAACTCATCTGTGTTTGAAGTGTGTGTCTCTGTACGTTCACCACTCATTAACCTTCCTTAAAATGCCAAACAGTATGGTTCGGGCTGAGCGGTTGGCACGAGGATCACGTTCGCTGTTGCGTTCAAAAGCAAATCATGTTCTGTTTGATGGGAGATAAGTTCATGTTACTTCGTCAGACCAGCCTTTTGTCATCGACCTGAGCCTTTTTCGTTGGACGGACGACACTGACAGGTTCATCCTGCTGCAGTATGATTAAATTTGTTCGAAATAGCACGAAAACTCAATTTGAATTTGTGTTGCCGCGGAGGGTGAATAACTCACAGTCACACTGCACAAGATGTTCGGCAGCAGGTGCTTTTGGACATATGTAGAAGAGATAAGTTTCAGGTGCCACACCGAGGGAGTGAGTAAAAAGGTTTGAGCGACTAGTGTGACATATTTAATTTATCGTTCTTTTTGCTCAAACCATAAAACGATGGTTTTCCTTTTGGCGGACCGTACAGTTGGAAGTCCTGGTTGTGAATTTCCGCCGCCAGAAAGTGATGCTGATCGGTTGTGACCACATGAATCCGGAGTCCACCGCAGGCTCGCTGGTCGCTAGGCTGCTTTGCTTCTCGCAACTTGTGAGGTCAGAGATGGAGATGCGGGCCAGCTCTTTCGGAATGAAGGTTTGCCTAGGGTGATACTGCCCTCTGGTTTGACCTTTACACCTCATCGGCTTGTCAGGGAAGGACACAGTTTGGGGCAATGCTCGTTTTAGTGGTTTAATTTGTATGCAAAGTGTTGGAGTGTCTGAAAATAAATGGGGAGGACTTCAGCAGAGGGGTCAAACAAAAAGCACTGACCCGCAGCCCCCAGTTCTTCAAATATCCTGTTTTAATATGAATGTCAGCTCATCCAAACAATGTATGTATGTGTGTATGTTTTTTGTATGTACACTACCGTTCAAAAGTTTGGGGTCATCCAGACAATTCCAGTTTTGTAGCTTCTCTAATCAACAGTGTTCATGTGTGCAAACATAATTGCGCAAAGGTTTTCTAATCACCATTCACCTTTTAACATGATTAGCTAACAAAATGTAGCATTAGCACACAGGAGTGATGGTTGGTGGAAAAGATCTCTGTAGGTGTAGGTAGATATTCCATGAAAATCAGATGTTCACAGCTTCGAATAGTCATTTACCACATGTCTGGACGAGTCGGATTCGTTTAACGTTGTCGTCATTGGAAAAAAAAAAAAAAGCTTTTCTTTCAAAAAGGACATTTTGGGACAGTGACCCCAAACTTATGAACGGTAGTGTATGTCTGTGTAT
>CAAKHB010007506.1:347193-368815 GCA_901007665.1 Aeoliscus strigatus | reverse complement strand
AAATGTTTTTTCCTTTCAGTGATTTAGAATCGCAAGGAAAGGTGCAGCTGGCGTGTTTGTGACGATGGAGGCTGATATTTGTGTGAATCTGGTTCGTCATTGCCTTAAAACTGTCACCGCTGACGGCTGCGCTCGTGCGCCGATTAATGTTGCCAGGGTAACAGGTTGTGTCGTGGATGGATATTAGAAAAGTTCACCTTGAGCCGAACTACGTGTTCAATAAACCGTTCTAACACACAGCTGTCAGCCAATCAGAAAAGAGTATTCACCCAGATCATTGTGTGTGTGTGTGTGTGTGTGTGTGTGTGTGTGTGTATATATGTACGTAGACATATGTTAAGTTGCTGCTTTGTGCAGATACTGTTGGGTGCTGTTAATTACGAGCTGCCAGTTTGCCTCGCTGCTTTAAATAAGCATGACTTCATATGTCCTTAAGCACTTAATAGGCTGAAATCATTACCACTCAACCATCATGTGATTCTCCTTCAGGAGAAGACGAATTGTCTTTTTTTAATGTGCCCATCAGATGGACCATAATGGCTCATATGATCTCATCCGCCCGGTCATTTTAAAGGTTAATAATGAAATTGCCTGCTGAAGCGTGTATTGGGTGTGTGTTACTAAGTGGATTATATCTGTGTGCTTCCTGGATGACTGATTATTCTGTAATAGCCAGGTCTTACTGACAGTATCTCTTGGTCTTCTCTAGACACACTGCAACAATGAACAAGTCTCTGCTCTTTCAGATACAGCAAACAGCGCCATGGAGGATGCACGCTCCCTGAACTTATATGTGTTCAGTTGGGTGACATGTACGCACACACCTTCGCCGTGCGTGCACTTTTTTTTTTTTTTTGCTGCAATATTGTGAGGCTGTAAACACGACGCTGAGTGAGACACACCTGCTCCCTCGCTCAGGCGTGCAGACTCATCCTCAGACTGCAAACTCAGGATTACGTAACGGGTGAAATCTCCTGGACCAGCTAATGCAGGAGCCACAGCAGGTTATTCCGCTAGCTTTGTGCAGCACTGTGAGTGGGGGAGGGGAGGGGAGGGGAGCCGGTTGGGGTTCAGGAGGTGGAACGGGCCGTCGAGTTTTTTTGGCTCCTCTAGTCTGTGTGTATTTGAGCATGAACCTGACTGTGCCTGATTAATGTTTGGGAACTGGTGAATAGTTGTACATAAACTTGTATAAATTTGTACATAAACCTCTGTTGCCATCTCTTGACATTTCTGTACCCATTTGAGTGATGTTTCTCAGTAGCAGTTGAGCAATTTGAGGTAGAACTTGGCAAACATGACCAGCTAAAAATATTCAGCGGCTTGCTCCTATTGCTCCTATTTGTTGTCTGTCTGACTTCATGCTCTTTACTCAACCTTTTTGATTTGGCAATGCTGAAACCGAACCATGGGCGACACGGTGGTGCAGTGGCTAGCGTCATAGCAAGAACCTGACTCGCTTCCTGGCCTGGGCATCTTTCTGTGTGGAGTTTGCACGCTCTCCCTGGGTGCTCCTGGTTCCTCCCACCTCCAACAGCATGCTGATGTTCCGTAGGTGTGAATGCGAGTATGAATGGTTGTCGGTCCTTCAGCTGGTGACCCGTCTGGGTTGTTCACTGACATTCAGTCGTTGACAGATGGGATCGGCTCCAGCACAACCAGCAACGGGAGAAGATGAATGAATGAAACTAAACTTTATCCCCTGTCTCGCCCAGGGATAACTAGTCCTTAGATCAGTTCTTACTTCTTTGCAGACTGTCTCCCATTTATGCAAGTGGAAGATTTTCCTAAAATAAGTTACTCAAATCCACACACACATCACATCACATCACAGAAGTCAGTTCAGGAAAGCGAAACTATTGTAAGCAGTGAATATCAGCTGATTCTATCAGAACATCACGTTGATCCTTGTCCAAAAAGCTCAGACGTTGTATTTTATTCGTGCCACCTCGGTGAGTTCTTCCTAACCCCATGGGGGCTTTCACACCTATATTTTTTCCGTTTGACTTTTCTGTTCGATCCAACCCAAATTTAGAGATGTGAAAGCTTCCTGGACCATGATCCAGCCATCTTTGCTTAGTGGTAAACAGTGCTAACTAGCTAGCTAGCCCCCTTCCAGCCAATCAATGTCCACGTCCGGGAGATGCGAAAGACATCAGTAATGACGACAGAACGTCAGTAGATCGTTGGTCCTCTGGTGTTTGTGCAGACTGAAACCAGAACCATATCCGTGTAGGATCTCTCGTCTTTACATGTAATGTGGAGTGCTGAGATGGTCTACAGTCTTCCCCTCCTCGCTATGTAGGCTGCTGTGTTCCGTCAGATGCTCTGTTCTCCCCTCCTCCGCGTGCCACGGCGAATCGGTGATGTCATTCTGCAGTCCGACCCTATTGTCATTCAGTGGGAGCAGCTCTTTGACTGGACTGCCTTGTCCCCAGTTGGGTGAAAGTGGCCTAAATCACTCTGCGGGCGTCCTTCATCCTCCTTATGTTGAGGTCAATCAGATAAAGCCGTGGACACTGTTGCTACACAGTCGGCTGTTTGTGTTTCTTCTTGCAACGTGTTACATAAATGAAGCAGTAGACTCAAAACGTAACATTTCACAATGCTGTATTGCGTCTGATAATGTACTAAATGACGTTTCCACTGAAAGTTTACGTAGATTCATCTTGTTATCCAACATGAACCAACTTCAACTTGCACATGATCACAATATTATAATTTTATACAATTTGTGACATTAACAGATTTCCTTGTGTTTGTCTTGACTTTGAGTGAAAAAAAAATCATACATTGCCACAACCTCCCTCCCCACTGCTGGGGGTGCAGCCTCTGGCAGCCCCCACCCCCACCCCGCTGCGTGCTGTCTGCAGCGATTCTCTTGTGACCCACATTCACAAATGAACTGGTGCATGTCTACCAAACCTATTTTGTGGCAGCTTCAGCAGTGGGGCTGTGTGTTTGTCTTGAATTTTAGAAAATACACAAATATCAAATGCTGCGTTTTATCACAGGACACTTGGTTTGATTGTATGTGTGTGTGTGTGTGTGTGGTGGGGGGGGGGTAGTAGTGTAATCTGTTAATTTCATTGCAGGTGGTTTCAGCATTAACTTGTTGAAACCTTAGTTGTAACTGATATTCAGCTTGTGTGTCTGGTTTAATGAAACATGAAGAGCAGATGAAATACAGGTTCGTTATATTTATTACAATTATATTATTATAAATGTCACTGCTTGGTGTCAAGTCATTGTGGAAAATCTGGATTGTTGCTTCCAAACTAAAAGATCTGTTGAGCCGAATATGCACACCATTTTTGTACACAGGTTACATATGTGACAGTTCAGCGACACATATTCGTTTCCAGTGTAAGTTGTGCACACGCCCTCTGATCAGGAGTGTATTTGCGTACTGTATATGGTATTTGACAATCATCTCTTTGGTATTTCCAGTGACAGACATCATTCTGCAGCTCAGTGCAAGTGCAGTTGTGATGCAATACAACAAGAAGTGGGTCATTGATCTATGTTTATCTTTTTATTAATTCCAGCATTGTGTTGTTCATTATAAATTGAAGGACAAGAAGGAACCTCAGTCTTTGAGCCCATTTTTGTCCTTGTGCTGTGATTTTATTTAATCAATCTGGTTCTGAGGATGTACATTGTGTTCACGAAATTACCCGTACTGATAATGGTTCCCTACTTCAAATTTATTTACCACCATATGTTTCCACCTTTTTGTTGGCTGGTGCTGCCTTAAATCACTCTCCCACTCTGCTGAAGAGCGAAAGCAGCTTTTGTTTTCTTCCGTTCCAGTCGTTCCAGTCCAACCACTTAGGTTTTTGATTTGTGCCGAGCACTTTCAAATGTGATTTCTCCGGTTCAGTTTGGCTAGAAGTGACTTTGACACAGTTTCTCCACTTAATCTGGCTCAGCATGAAGACAAATGAGTCATTAAAGCCAAACAGGCGACAAAGAATGGGGAGTTCGACAGTTGGTTGGTGGACTCATTAATCATCACCTCAGATGGATTTTGAAGATAATACAGCAGGTTTTTTTGTATTGTAAACACAACAAAGATGACATGTTTTTGGGACTCTCACCGCTCCCTTATTATCTACTGATAAATGTCTCCTGTGGGAAGTAAATATGCAGGCTTTATCTATTTTTCTTCATCTAGTTCACACAGTAAATGTAACTATTGACTCAATATATGGTGCAATAATGATCAGTCCAATAACTTCTATTCTTTTTTTTTTTTTTGCACAACAGGAAGAAGTCTTTTCTCTTCTCGGCCCTCTACGCTGCTTGTATCCTCGGCGGACGCCATGTCATGAAGCAGAGGGAGAAGTTTGAGCTAAGGAAACCGCTGGTGCTATGGTCGCTCACACTTGCAGTATTCAGGTCATTTCTGAGCTTTAGTTCAACATCCATTGCTTTCCTACTTGTTTTTTTTTAATTGGTAATTAATTGAATACATGAACTAAAGACGTAGTCAAACAATTTCAAAGATGCACACACTTCAGTTTTACTTCAACACATCATCTTAAATGCACTTATAAAGTGAGATAGTGAGACTTGTGCTTGTAACATAAATGTTCTTGCCAGCTGAATATTGTTAATAGACAAGTAAGGATTATACCCATCCATCAGACAGAAGTAGTCTCTGTTGATGTCCCCTGTCCTGTGGTACAATCTCAGTGGGATTCAGTGGATTTGCAAACACGTAGGTGCCAAGTTTCCCTGTTGATGAACATCTGATGATGGATGGCAAAGGAGTTCACGTCACATGAAGCCAAAAGAGCTCAATCGCCCCCTGGTGGCTGGTTAGAGTATAAGTCACTTACCTTGTGTTGGCAGAGATCAGACCATACATAGCCTTTGTTGTATACACAAAGTTTAGACTCTCTTTACCAGCTCATATCTAGTGAGTCAACAGTATGTCTGTGTTGTTCCTTGTCCATGTAGTATATTTGGTGCCATCCGCACTGGGAGCTACATGATGTACATCCTGATGACAAAAGGGCTTAAACAGTCGGTGTGTGACCAGAGCTTCTACAATGGGCCTGTCAGCAAATTTTGGGCGTATGCATTTGTACTAAGTAAAGCTCCGGAACTGGGTAAGTTTATACTGTTTGTACCAATCCAACTAGTGCTATTGTTTTTAGTTTTGTTTTTTTTTAAATTATTTGCACGTTTTTCATTTGAGTATCATTTTCATTTGACAAGTTTATATCTGTTGTTTGTATATATGGTTTAGTAAAATGTGCATGTGTTTTGATATTTGATTTGGATTTTACTGTTTGGATCTACCGAAGCAAAGAATTAATATACTTGTCTAATCTAAGTGAAAACCCATGTTAATGGCTTTTTAAATTATTATTAGTGACCAGTCAATTGGAGCACCCTGACATCAGAGGACAAAATACAAATCGAATGTAAACATTATACTATTTGTTCAGTCACACTTCCTTCCTTTTTGTTTTTTTCTCCTTCTCACCCACGCGTCTCCCACTGTGTCCTCTCCCAACTTCCTCCTGTCTTGCCCTCAGGTGACACTCTCTTCATCGTGCTGAGGAAACAGAAGCTCATCTTCCTCCACTGGTACCACCACATCACCGTGCTGCTCTACTCTTGGTACTCCTACAAAGACATGGTGGCGGGGGGTGGATGGTTCATGACCATGAACTACTTGGTCCACGCTGTCATGTACTCTTACTACGCCTTGCGTGCTGCCGGATTCAAGCTGTCGCGCAATTTCGCCATGTTCATCACGCTGACCCAGATCACCCAGATGCTGATGGGCTGCGTGGTGAACTACCTGGTGTACTCGTGGATGCAGCAGGGCCAGGAGTGTCCATCGCACATGCAGAACATTGTGTGGTCGTCCCTTATGTACCTCAGCTACTTTGTGCTCTTTGTCCAGTTCTTTGTCGGGGCCTATTTTGGCAAATCCAAATCAGCCAGTGTAGCTGTCACCAAGAAGATCGAGTAAAATAAATTTAAAAAAAAAAAAAAAAGAAGGGAGATGACGAAGAAAAGGGCAATGAGAATGGATAGCAGGGATCGCTGACTTAGGGCTTGGTGAGTTGGAACGGTGGGCAGGAGGGTCAGTAACATGGCTGGTGTTCTTGTTTGAGCATAACTAGAAATGTGCAAATGTAACAATGTCCCGATGGAGCCGAAATGGAGAAAGAGCGCCACCATGATCGGAAGCCATCACAAGTTAAATGGTCCGGTCAGAAGTCACTGTTGATAGTTTTTAAAAAATAAAATGACAAAAACACAAAATTAAAAAAAAAGATCTTCCATAAGCTTATGTTTGATATCTTAAAAAGACCATAACTGGTGCATATGATGATTGATGACGTAAGTGTGAGCTGTCTGAGTATGTTCTTGTCTGTCTTTCGTCAGTGTTTTTTGTTTTTGTTCTGATCTGACAAATGTCTTCAGATACTGAGTGTGTTGGTTGATGTGAACTCGTGGGTTGAACGGCACTGTATCGTCTGTGTCTTACATTACAAATGTGATATTTTCTCAGGTCTCAATTACTTTCTTTCTTAAAATGATTATAAAATATGCATATCAAGTAGACGTGTTTAACATCTGCAACAGTTTACAGTATGTCTGTAATTCACACACACACACACAAACAAAAACTATGAATAGTTGGATGACTCTGATGATCGCACTCCTCTTGGGCATGATGGAGAACAGATGCTGACAGTGCAGTGCCCAGCTTCCCCGCTTGACCTTGCAGATGTTGCCAACTACACTTGGAAAATAACTTGACTTGTTGATTTTCAAATGCTTTTAAATGGTCCTGACTCATGAAGAACTCTGTTTGAATGATTGAAAGGAGCGCAAACGTTTTTCATTTTAACAAAAGAAACACAAAAAAAATCATGCAGATTGTTAACAATCTGCTGTATTGACTTAAACATGTGTATCCTTAATGGTGTATGTTGTGCTATTGTGCATTTGCACTGTATTGATGTTACAAAAATGGCAGAGAACTTACCATATGAACAAAGACTGTAAAATGTGACATTCGCCTGTGGTGGTGGTGATTTTATTTTTATTTTCCTGGTTTGTACAAATCCCTGTTGTGAATACTAAAAAACAAACATAAAAAAACTATATTACAGTTACATGAAACTGGTAGACAACAGATAAAAAGAGCATTCCTCCATATGCGTTGTATTCTTTGCATGCAAAACACTGTAGTTAGTCTCTCCCTAGAGGCAAAATTACAGCTCATTGAAGACCTCTTCATCGTTTTTGTTGAGTTTGAGAACATTTTAACTTTTAAAATCTATACATCATTGATATTGCAAGCCACTCCTTGATTTATTACCACTATACTTGATTATGAATACCACCATTACAGCTTTTGGATGGATAAGACTATGTCAGGCGAAATGTCAGTGTAGACCAAATGAGTATAAACAGATAAGGTACTGAGGTGGATGTGTATAGTGGGCAAGTAATTGGTCTTACAGACCTTGGTGTAAATTCCCAGTGCAGGAAATCCGCTTTACGTCCCAAGTACGTTAAATTCCTCCTGTTAGCCTCGTCACGAAAAGCTAAATTAGCTAATGTAGCTAACGTATGCTAGCCGTGCCAAAGTTGATCTGGTTTACTTTAACTCCGGTGTAGCCGCACGCACGGAAAAAAAAAACATTTGTCGGGTTGAAATAAGGGTAGGAAGTGGAACAACTGGAAGCCAGTGTTGGTCTCATGGCTTCTACTTAGTTACACGATGAAAAACAACCTGCCAGGTGAGTTGATTTCTCCCTAAAACGAAATATAAATATGAAACCGCGAGCTTAGAAATTCCGTTAGATGAATGATTATTAATGATTACTAACAGCAGTCTAATACTGTAGCCTATGTATATTTTCACATTTTTACATCATATTTAAATATATACTAAGCCACAGCACATTCCAGCTCTGACATAATCAAGTACAGATATTTATCAATAAGAATAAACCACTTCTCATGAATATATGTCCACCACTGCGAATGATGTTACTGTGAAAACATCAAATTGGGTTTTTATTGTTCTAATCTCAAAACTAATATAAGGAATTGTGTGTGCAGATGCATGCATCACTTCACACCGTCCTATAACAAGTAATTTGGATACATTTGCAGCAGGATACTAAACAACATCCAGACGTGAACTGGTTGATCGGATGTCTACAAAATGCAGTAAATCCCAAATCATTCACACTCATAGCACAGCACTTTTTTGAGTTCTACTTTTGAGTTACTGATGAATCATGTAGATAAAAGAGCTGTTGCTGCTACAGGCTGTCAGATTGTATATTTGTATCACCCTTGTATTTGAATGTCCTAAATTCAATCTGTTCCTCAAGACTCTGTCGCCATCTACTGGAAAAGAGAGCACCTAAACTCAGCATATGTTTGATGAATAATTCCTACTGTATATCTGCCTTATTTTTGACTGTCACGTGACATAAGAATCTGGAAAGGTTGAGCATGCTGACTTGGTCCGTGTTTGTACATCAAACGTTTCTCAGGTTTTTTTTTTTTTTTTTTGATGAATAAAATCTGGGGCTCACAGTATCATAGTGTTTTGAGCTTAACAACCATCACAATCTGTTTACCCATTTACTTGATGTAGCGCTCTGAAAGTTAATCAATTGATAACCACATAGTAAAACACAATTTGATTTAAATCATTTTATAGACGAAATGACTGATCAGTTTATGGAGAAACGAATCAACATTATTTGCGGCCTCGATTTCATTATTGTAGCACAGCTGATCTCATTTGACAAAATGTAATTGAATTCCTGAGCAAATTATTGTTTTGAAGACATGTTCATGGATAAAGTATGCACTGCTTGCCACAAAAAGAAAAGCGGGATTCACATATCCCGTCTTACCTTCCCTCTGGAGGTAAAACTGCCAAGGGAACTTCCAGGTTTGCCACTTTATCCCTCCTGGTGCAACTATAGATTGTGGCTCATGTGTCCATGTCCAATACATGCATTAGACCCCCTCCCCCTTTTGATTTCCAAATCTTCCTAAATCCTTGCAAACTAGTATTACTCTGTCCTGCAATGGAGCCAGAGGAACTGAATACTGACCTGGAGGATCAGAGCAAAGCCTTTGAGTGGGTTGCTAATTCCCCATTTAGGCCTCATCAGCTGTCCTCTGGGCTATGATGGAGTTAGGAGTGAGACAGCAAAGCTCGCCCCATCTGGCCGTGAAAACCCACAAAATTAGCTAAAAGAGACAGATTGAAAACACTTTTCTTGAAGTGTGTTCAATATTTCATTGTGTTCATAAAAGCATTGCAGTCATACTTTTATTAATTTCACTGCAGTAATCCATTGATACTTGAACTGCTTTAAAAACTACGTTTGATGCACTCTTTTGAATTAGATTCTTTTGAACAGCTGTTTAGAGAGAGCCACCTCATACTTTATGGTGTTGTGACTAAATTCCACAGCTGGCTTAAAATTCACTCCATTGAACAATGAGAACCGGGTGGTCACAAAAGGTGGTGGAGTTTTTTGTGCAAACAAATGGATAAAGCTTAATTACTTGCAACTGTAAATTATACACGTTAATACATGTGTTATTAACTATTTCAGATACAATGTGCAGAGTAAATCATGAATCTAAACACCATCCACTGTTGAAAGGAGTTAACTTACGCCGGGCTCCTTTACATTGTCAGTAACTGTATTGGCCCCTGAATCCCAAGTTGAGGCTTGATACAAGATAAATAGACACAGGCGCCAATCTCATCTTTTCTGTAGGGCCGATCTGCTGCTGTTTAGACCGGTGCCCTCACCTATCTGTTAGCCCCCTAATGGAAGCCAATATATAGATAAGTGTCTTGCCAGGAAAATCAATATCAATGTGGCTGCTGATGTTTTTTGTGTTTAAGTGCTTTGTTTTCTGCCACAGCCTTCGAAACAAACAGAGTCCTTTTTATGAACAATTCTCAGTCAACCTTGAGACTGAGTCTCAGACGGACATAGAAATGGAAGTAGACCCAGATGGGGAGGTGGTGGTGATGGTGGAGGTGAAAGGTAGACTGATCTGGCCGATATCGCTAGAGCGTTAGATTTGGTGGTGGATAGAAAAGTATCATCAGCTCTGAAGAGGGTCTGATGGAGTGTAACGGGGCAGAGATGAGGTATGAGTGGCCTAAATAATCTTTCAATCATAGAAAAATAATATCATTAGATACGTTTATTTTCCAAAGAAAATTTGAAAAGAAAGTTTTTGTGTATCCAGTGGTGTTAAGGGGTGTAGTCATTAACAAACCACCAGATTTTTGAATACACATTTATTCCAGTAAAGCTTCCAGTGTCCATCCTCTCACCATTTTGCATGTGATTAGTTGTAAACATTAGCGTACTGGAACCTTCCCTTTACAAAACCAAACGATCCATCGGACTAGTCTTCCCTCAGGCTTGTTATAGGAAAGGAAGAAGAAAAACTTAATCGGCATTGTGCTGTACATAAAAAAGATGCAGACTATGGAAAGTTCAACTGAAATATCACTCAACACTGAACTAAACATGCTTCTCATTACACTACATCCTGCCATGTGGTCAGTAATCTGTGTATAAGGAAGTACTTAATATTAATAATAATAATAATAATAGACTAAATCTGAGAATGATATATTCAAATTCATTTAAATATTGGTAATTATTAATGAATGCTATCCCACTACTGTTAAAGAGCAGGAGCGACAGCCCTACAATTTCCTAATCTCCCTATTAGCAATGGGGATTTATTTAGATATTATCGAATGTTTCTTTGGAACTGGTTTACAGTTCACATTTGGCTTTGGTGTTTGCACATAAACTCGGCCACTCAACTATAGGATTTCCTTTTTCTGTGGCTTTGTGCATCACAAGACTTTTCTGTCTTGTGATGCAGTGGGTTTGTGTTGGTAGCACACGTTGGTTTTCACAGGTCTCCTGAATGGCTCCACTTGTCACCGTGTGGGAGTAACACTCCTTATGCCGATGTAAAATGTCTAGATAAGTCATCTCTCTGGTCAACTAGAAAGCAGGTGATTCTGGAGCAGGAGGCTTGAAGGTTTTACAGTAATATGAGCTTGGTGACTGACTTGAGGGATAGGTGGTAGGTTGCGTGGTCTCCATGGCAACAGCTGACACCATGGAGCACTCGTACCCTTGGTTGTGTTTGGACAATATTCCTGTCTCTTGAGATGTGGAGTTTTCACCTGATAAAACAGAAAAGTCTAAGTCTGGCAGAAATTAAAATAAAATCTGTATAGACATGTTGCTTGGGTGTTGATGTCTAAAGATACCTGGCTCTGAGGAGCAGGATGGACACACTGCTCTCCTGGGACAGCCCATAGCTTTTCCTTTTTCTCTGTTTTCTTCCACTGTGTAGAACTGTATAATTAAGTCATCAAATAATATGTTAATGTACACTGTTTTGATTTTATCATAGCTGTGTCATTGGCTTACCTGAGGCACACTGGTTGTGGTTGTCTCTGACACGTCCTCATCAGTCACACTGGTCTCACTCACATTGTCCACTGAGGGCTGCTTACGGAAGAGTCCTCTGGTTCTTCATAGGGGAAGGTAAACACACAGGTATTTTAATCATTTTATAAATCTCAAGGGCCCTCCAGTTCATAGTGAGTGTAGTAGAGAATTAATCCTGATTTAGAAATCCACATATTCAGTGTCTGTGTGTGTTGTTTTAGAGTCCCGGCAACAGTTTTTTTTAGCCCCTGTCACTCTGCACTGTGAGATATTTTCCTTGTGCGTGTGGAATACAGTATGTGAGTTGGAGAGGGAAGTAAACCACCCACCAAACTCTAAAACACTGCACAAGTGCACTTGCAGTGAAGTGCAGAAGGCAATTTGAAGCATAGCTATTGGAGGCCATGTAGCGTTTCCACTGGGGTCATACCTCACCGCCTCTATATTGTAGCTGAGAAATGACCTATTTTTATGTGTAATTGCTGTAGAACAAGCTAAACCAAGCATGTAATTGAAAGCGTGCCACTTCCACAGGCGAACTGAGACTGCAACCGTTCAGAAGTCGTCGGATGAGTGTGTGCGTGTGCTTTGTGAGTCAAAAGAGTGGAGAATGCCAACAGCCTTGTCCATAAGCCAGCGAAACAACAGTAAAGCAAATCAGCTAGAGCCAGAGACAGCTCAGGTGGAAATGAAAAGGGTGGGGGGGGTCCAGTATGTGACCTGTGTATGCCCACTCTCAGCTAACTACAGCTGCATGCTGCCATTCGTTCCACATGTGACCTGCTCCCCGACCCCCTGCTGCCCTACTGAGACGCCGATTACACGGCTCATGCCACCCTGAGTTTGATAGACACCTCTAAATGCTGTCAGCTCATTCATGTGTGGAGCTGCTCCTCCCGGGCGGTCTGTGTCCACAGTACTGCTCATACATTATTACTACACACACGAGCACACACATACAGAAATGAGTGCTGATATACATAGAAAATAGTCCAAATATTCCCAAAAGATGATGATAGACAATTTACTTTTCAGCATTCTCGTGCAAATGGAACATCACATTGTTGCATTCACACTTTTTTACCTTTTTACCCCCACCAAGGAGGTTCTATGTTTGTCTGTTAGCAAAAGAACTCAAAAAGATTTTTATGAAATGCTCAGTAAATGCCTCTAATGGACCAGGTCCAGATGTTGGTGGTGTTGGTGGTTTCCTATATTTTTCTTCGGTGAATGTCAAATCATCATAAAAAGTGCTCAGTGTTATCTGACAAAAACTTTTTTTTTAACTGTCGCTGTATTAAAATACACATGAAAAACAAAGATGCGCCTCATTACTCCATTGTAACGCAGCACTGTGATGTACCCTGATTCTCACCCACCCCCCTTCTCCTCTCTCACCCGTAGCAGTAGGTGACACAGGCAGCCAGGGAGAGCAGGGAGATTAAAACCACCATGCAGGCTGCGATGACCACGTTCCTCCTCTTCTCCTCTTCAGCCTGCTGAAGCTCCCACCACTCCAAGTCGCTGAACTGACAACGTTCCCCCATATAGCCTGACACGCAACTGAAACCAGGTGAACCAGACAGACAATCACATTTTTTGAATAAACCTAATCAAGGTGGTAAGAGAACAAAAACACAATTGTCTTTCATCATAATTATGTACTGGACACAATATGAACATATTTATCTCCACTGATCTCTAAGTCTTTGGTTCTTATATAAGATGAATTAACAGACTAATCCTATGTAAATGTGTAGCTTTGTTACTTATTATGCTGACACAGAATTTTTATGTCTGGATGTCTCTTTGTCCCTTTACAATTACAAGAATATTTCTATAATCTTTGTAATCTGGACCTTTCCTGTTGGCTCTACTATGGAACAATGGTGACACCTACTGTTTGAAAACTGTCACAGATGACACGAGGGAACAAAAAAGTAGCTCCATCAGTGGACATCATGATCACACACAAGAAGGTTATTTACTTGCAGGCGTAGGACTCCATCTCAGGAAAGTAGAAGCAAACACCCTGGTACAAACAGTAAGTCTCATGGGTGGAGGGACAACTCTCGACTGAGTTACTGTTTGCGTTCTTATCGGTGACATCACCAGTGCTGCTCGTCGTCACCCATGATGTTTTGGTTAGCAGCTCTGTGGGCAGAGTTTAAGATACCGTGTCATCAGATTGGGACACGGTTTGTTGTGTCTGACAGTGATGTGAATGGGTTAATGTCTTTAAGGCACAGACAGTGAGAGAGTTTTTGAAGTGAAGAAGAATGTTGGAGACAGCAAACTGCTTTAGAAAGGGAAAAGAAGTGTTTTGGCTGTTATACCAGATAATAAACATTGAAACATGGATAACACATGTGTCTAAAAAAGTGTCTAAAAATATTTCTTTTCTAAGTAATTCAAAATATGTATTAGATTTTAAAGCATTTTTAAAGTATTGTTCACTTATTATGACATATTTGAGTTATTGCATTGAAGCAGGGGGAAACACATACAGTATATGAGTAACATAATGCTATTGTTTTTTTTTTTTTTTACAGAAAACAGCAAGAAGAAGAATGCACAATGTTAATTTCAGGGAACAAACACACAAAAGTTGTTTATTTAATCAGGGTTGTTTAAGTTTCAATAGTTAGCCAAATTAAGGACATTGTTGGTTATGTTTAGAGCCATAAATGGACTTTTGCCAGCAAATTTACGCATATTTGTTTTAGATTTAGGTTTGATTATTTGTTTTAGTGTGGGTGAACTGTTTTAATATGATAGAAGGAGGTTTAATGTTAAACAGCAAAGGGCCAATGGTGTCAAAATGTGGAATTCCTTGGCAATGGAAGAGAAGAGCTATACAAATATTTTTTAAGTCTAAGATGTTTTATAAGGAAAGACTAGAGAGGCGATATAAAAATGAGTAATGAAGTAGTTCAACTTATGAGTTTTGGATTTTTTGTTGTTGACTGCTGCGTTACAGTTATATCGTTTTCCAAAAGGGGCAGGTTTTATACGTTTACTTCATCCTGCTCCTTTCCAGGCATTCAGATTGGAATGAATAAATAAATGAAATGAGGTGAAAACTGATTAATAACGATGTCCTTTCCTTTGGCCTTTTGCCTTCTCTCACTCTCTCTAATATTATTTGAATATTAACTTAAATTCTTCTGAATAGATTATGTATATCTGAACTGACTGTTACTGACAGTGAAAATCATGCTTTAATCCGGAATTCAGGAAATATTACCCACCGACACACGATTGTCCATCACCTGTGAAGCCTTCTAGACACAAGCAGACATGGCTGCCAGCCGTCAGGCGGCACTGTGCATTCTGACCACATTGTAATGAGTCACAGTCATTCTGGTCTGACAGTGAAGTGGACATGGAGAATTAAACTGTGATCTGGCCTGCAACAACCAGTCATTTGCTTTAATAAAGGTAAACTGTCACCTGACACCATCTTCTCTGTGAAGAGCTGTGGCTCCATAGCTGAGTCCGGATCACTCTCCCCTTTCGTCCCTGGGGATGATGTTGTCTGAGGTGAGCTCTCATCATTGAGCGTCTTGTTTCTAAGATCTGTTAAAACAGAATAAACGCTGTCTACAGACTCCATAGAATAAACATCACTATAGATTTCTATCGTTATAGGTTAATACAGTATGACAGGAAAAGGAATAACCTGCTGTTCTATTTGAAGGCAAGCAA
This sequence comes from Aeoliscus strigatus, assembly GCA_901007665.1. Taxonomy (NCBI): domain Eukaryota; kingdom Metazoa; phylum Chordata; class Actinopteri; order Syngnathiformes; family Centriscidae; genus Aeoliscus; species Aeoliscus strigatus. The sequence continues at coordinate 353,591 of CAAKHB010007506.1, read as the reverse complement.
GCCCTTCCATCATCAGCGAGAACATATCGTGACAGACAGGAGCAGTGTGCAAACCCCAGCCGGCTTTCACACAACTGGGCACAGCCGCCATTCTGGTGAAGGCAAACGTCTGCCCCTGAGGAATAACAGATGTTCAGGTTCAGATTTTTCAGGAATTTGACAAGAAAACACTCCAAAGTCGAAGTTCACACCTGGAAACACTAATTCAGTTTTTACAGACAAGTCATTGACAAAACATTTTTTTTGTTGTTGTTTCTCTACCTGGTTTAGCAAGGGGATGAACCACCACAATGGATGCTGGTCGGACCAGGTTGCCATGGATACGCTGAAGCGTCTTCCCAGTCCGCTTGTGTATGCTCCTCAGCTCTTGATGCTCCCTGTCAGAGATCCATAGCCTGTCCTCAAAGACTGCCAGGTCAAAAGGTCGTCCTGGGCCATTCAAATAGAAGGATAGAGTTAACTAACCAGGTGAGAACTACACCAGTTGGTCATGACGAAGCAAGCATTGCAAGCACTGCATTTCAAAACAGGTGGAACCTTTGTTTTTCAGCCTGCTGAAAATATACTCTGCTCAAAATATACTTTTTTGCTATAAATATACTTTTAAACTCCGCCTTCATCAGTGAGAGGCAGACTATCTGAAGATTAAAATGGGTTTTACTCATTCTGTGAAGCTTCTCTGATGATTTATCACCGATACATTCGTGTTCTACTTGTTTGCATATGCATGTATGCCCGACACAGTACTTGACACTTGATTCCGCCACAAGGGGAAGCTCAGGAAGCCTCACCTACTTGGTTCTCTGATAGGACCCGTCGGTCTGACCCGTCCAGGGCACAGGTCTCTATCAGGGTCCTCCTGTGGTTGCACCAGAACAGACGATCCTCTGTGAAATCGATGGTCAGACCACTGGGTGACACAAGGTCAGCATTTGCAATGACAATGCGTTCCTTCCCTTCCAAAGAGGCACTTTCCACCACAGGTTGAGCTCCTATGTCAGTCCAAAACAACTTCCTCAAAAAAGGAAAGAAAACATGTAAATGGAAGTGAAAACGAATGATTCTTTTCTGGGGTATTGTCAATGTGACCGGGAATGTTGGCACTGATACGGTAAGTTGTTTAAAGTAGGATTGTTGTCAAACTCACTTTTCCAGTGGATGAACTGCAATTCCTGTTGGTTTTTCAAGCCCTTTGTTCACAATAGTTTCTCTGTTCAGTCCGTCCAAATTACTGCAGTCAACAGTTGAATGGCTGGAAAAATGTGAAACAGAGAACTGAAATCATCTCACATCTCTAGATATGATAAAAAAAAAAGAAATCGTAACACCGGACGGAGCAGAAGATGAGGAATGAATGAATAATAACTTAAAACCAAAAAAGTACCCATACCTTTTGTCCGTCCAGTACATTTTGCGATGGACCCAGTCAATTGCCAGTCCCTCAGGAGAGCCCAGGCCTTCAGAAATGAGAAGCTCTCTGGAGCCTCCATTCATATCAACCCGTTCAATTGTCCTCTGGAATTCACTGGCAAAGTACACCTTTGAAATGCATTCAAAAATATGAAATATAACATGTACAAACACTAAAACATGCTAAAAGTCAATTATAAAGTATCTCTCCCCAGTGTGTCTCATGTCTGTCCACTAGATGTCATTAAATATCCATGCCACAACCTGCATTTTGTCAGCATGTGCCACAGACTTAAAAGAGCAGTGCTTTTTTTTTTTTTTTTTACATCAACACTTACACTTACACACCTTTCCTATAACTGCTTCTATTTGAAAAAAAAAAGATCAGGAAAGGATGATTACTTTCCTTCTTACATTAGTTTCAACAGGGTCATAGTCCAAAGCTGTAATTGTTCCTCTGGGCTCCTCCACAAGGGTTTGGTCTCCTGTGCCATCAGGATTAATCCTTATCACACCTCCTAGACTGGCAACTATTAGATATGGAGGCGGTCCTGAAGAATATAATATATATATACGTTTTTCATTATTAAATGAATTTTATTTAGTGTAACATTTGTTTAAAAATTGTCTGTGGAAGTGTAGACAGAGAGGAGTGTGTTAATAATATGACTCACCAGTGGCTATGCAGCGCCTGCCGTCGTGATGGAGCTGGTAGCCAGGCAGACAACCACACCGCCACCCACTAGGGATAACAGGAGTACAGAGCTGGCTGCAGTCCCCTCTGTCTGCAGATGAGCAGCCTGGAATTTCAGAAAAGCTTCTGTTCTTGTATCTTTCACTGTATTATTCTCTCTAATCGTCACCCATATACATATAATCTACATCTTTATATTTTGGAAAGCAGAGACACTAGATGGCACATTTTCACAATGTGGTCACTTTATCATGAATATGACAGAAATTAGTTTCAGTGTAAAGGGATGATATTGTCTTAAATAGAAGTCATACCAGTACAGGCCTGTCCATCCTCCTGCAGTGTAGAGCCCACAGGACAAACACAAACAGGACCCTCATCTGTTTCCAGGCATCCATGACCGCATTCAGTGGTATTGGCTTCACATGGTACGATCTCTGACGGTGGGAGAAAAATTGTATTTACACAAACTAGTTTCTGTCAATACCAAAGTGTTGACGTGTTGGATTTGTCTGTGTTATTTTTGACACTAGCAGGTAGTAGTAGATTGTAACCGAGCCAGATGGGCAACAATCTTCTTATGTCGTGGCCTGGTAAAATCCCTTTATAAAGTCAGGCCTAATCCTATAAAAATAGGTGAAAGCATGATTAGAAGTAAAGGCCCACACCGTGAGAGTGATGACATGTTCTCTTCCATGGTATCTTCTGCAGTTGTGCATACGGGCCAGGTATACACAGGCATATGAACATATTGCAAAATAGTTATTGGCATTGCCTTTTGTGGGTAACCTCATCTTAATGTAGTTGATAAAATCAGTGTTTCCAAATTTCTGCATTCTTCTTGGAATTTTTGTCAGGTCCAATGTGTGCCACAGCAGGAAGGAATTGTTGATCTTAAGGCTGCACTGAATAAACGAAATTTGCCACAATAAAATGCACTTACATGCAGTAACAAATGAATGGGTTTTATCGGAATGGAAAGAAAAGGCAGCAGCTCCGTTCAGCGCTAACCTAATCTAGTGTTGTGTCCATTTCAAGCCTGCTGCTTGACCACATGTTTATTTTCATCTGGACCTTGGCAAAGGTTGTCTGCTAACCAGCTTACAGGGACAAAGCTGCTGACCAGATATGTTCCCTGTTGCAAATGTCACTTCATCATCTAATCCCATTGTCTCTGTAAAGCCTTTCTGTTGTCTTGGCTTCGTGGCTGTGAGATTAGAGGGTTAGATTGATTAGAAAGTGTCCCTATTTTGAACTGTAATGAATTTAATAAAAAAAGGCAATGAAAAACTATTTTAATGTGACAAGTAGCAATGTTAGCATTCACCTTCAATGCTTGAAAACAAAAATACAATAATTAAGATTTAAGGAAATTACATCACTGTTGAACTGATTGTGGGTAGTCTGTATTAATGCAGTCACTTTTGATTACTATCAGTGTCCCAGTTCTTGAAATTAAACATTTGACTAAAAGGGCTTATGCTTGAATGGCTAGCTAGTCACGTTATCCACTGCCCTTAGCTTGATTTCAATATATACACCAATTGTGCACTTAAATTGTTTTGGTGGGTGTGCTAGTTTTTGAGGCCCTCCACTTCCCCTTATTAAATATCAAGCATATTTCACCACCGTGTCTAAGGATTTCAATCCAAAAGGGGGTAGTGACATTAATGCATTCACTGCATTTCTTCAGGACAGCAACAAATATGATAGCCAGTACCACAGTGTCTCTAATTCATTTTTAAGCTATACAATAGTTGAGTTCATGTTCGTTCACCACTCTTAAAATGCAGCAGTTAATCAAAATGCTGTGTTATTTTTCCCAACTTGAATGAAACGTTGTACTTTACAAAACGTGTTTACAGTCCTCAGCTTTAGGAGCATAACAAAGTGTTAGTGTTTTGAGCCAAGTAACACACAATTGGCAGCTCACATAATGTTGAGTCTGTCTGGCAGTCTGTGACCCAGCATTTTTATTGACTCTCTGGGGTCAAAGTAGTGTCTGGGGGACAAATGCCACCTTTCATAGCACTGCAAATAGGAGATCAGACATGAAATTTGCAGGAGGAACGTGATACAGAATTCTACATGATTTCCAAACCACGTGTTTTTTTTTGTTGGTTTGTTTCATCATCACACAGATATGTTTCCACCCTACCTTGGCATGTCTTTCTGTCCGGTAAGAGCGCGTATCCCGCAGGACAGGTACAAAAATAGGAGCCTGCCATGTTTTCACAACCAAGAGAGCAGCCATGATTCCAGTGGGCACATTCATTGACATCTGTGGTACACAGAGTAAAAAAAACAAGATTATGCTTTCTACACTCTTATTTAAATGTCATGGTGTGTAGGCCCTGGAATAGAATGACATTCTAAACTGGAATATCCAACTATCTTCTACTTATGGCTATGAATTAGTGACTCCTTGTCATTTCAATGTTAAGGTCCCTTTTTTGTTCATTAAAAAGAACTAAAACTAACCTTCACAATATGTGCCTTGCCTGCTCAGAACAAAGCCTTCACTGCACTGGCAAACCCCCTGCTCCGCAACACTGGAACACACACTGACACAGTTTCCACTCTGTTCCTCACAATCTATGAAAGAGTTTGTTAAAAGATGAATATGTAAGTAAATGCTCTCATGGAGTTTTAACGAAATTAAATGTGCGTACAGGTCAAACATACTGACATTTAGTAGTCAAAGAAAAAAGTTGCCGTAACCTGTAAATGGAGTCAGTGAGTCTGCCATTGGCTGATTGCGAAGATGAACCACTTTGATATCAACTGGGGATTTTGCCATTTGTTTCATATTGACATCCAACGGCTGTCCACCAGTGTACTTGTTGACTTGTTTTATAGCCCGAGATTCAACGTCGGTGTAGTATATGTGGTCAAGAAACACCGACAGTCCCAGTGAATTTGACCTGATAAAAGAGAGAAACACCAGGAGTCAGAATCATAATGAGTTTTCAGCTTTGTGATTTTCACATTTTTACATTCTACTTTGCTGTTTTGACCTTAACAGCAACATTCATGATAACTAGTGTAACATACTTACCGAAGTGGCTGATCTATGATGTGAAGGACTTTTCCATTGTAGTTAGAAGAAGCAATGACACATTCTCCGCTCAGACCAAACTGAACCCAGAAAAGTCGTTTGTCTTCCCGGTCAATGGACAGCGCTGTCAGCTGCACTGCAGTCTTTATTAATGTGGTTTTCATCTGTCCTGTCAAGTCTGACCGCTGGATACTTGGAGTCATCCCACCAGACAGCCAAAACAAAAGCCTGCAAAATACATATTTCCACTATATTTGTTACACTGACTTGTTGGGACTGAATGCAGCAGTTTACAAATATCTCTACTCATTTCACAGTGTATATCCCCTTTTTGTTCTTTAATAATGCATTCTTTTAAAGAAACACTAATCCTGAGAGATTGGTGCTATAGTTCAGTCTGTTGTTCTGTCTCCATACCTGACATGTTGGATGGATTTTTGATAACCCACAATACATATTGCTAGAAATCTGAAAACAACTACTCATGGGCAATCATGTAATATCTTTACTATATAATGGGATCCCTCTTTTTCCTTACCTGCCCAGGTAAAAAGAACAACATAATAACAAGAAGCACAAAGGTTACATGTACCTTTTGTTGGGGTCAGTCACTATAGAATTTGGTTCAGTCAAGTGTCTTAATAGAGTCCTCTCATTTTTCCCATTTATATCCATTCTCTTGATCCGTCCCTTTTCCCGGCTTGTCCAATAAACACTATTCCAAATCCAGTCCACTGCAAGGCCAGAGATATGTTTGTCGGATGCGTAGAGTTTCTGGGGAACAAACGAAAACATTTTTACACCAACCAGATGCAGTGCAAGTGATTGAGAATTTCATTTAATGACATTTATATTTGACTACATAATCACCTGTCTGTGTGCTCCTCTAACGGATGCTTTGTGGATGACTCCAGTATGTGTGTCAGCCCAGTAAACTCTCTCTTCTCTGAAATGAAAATCCAGCAGTACCGAACTTCCTACCCCTGACACAAGCCGTCGGTGGTTCTTCCCATCAAGATCCATCCTGTGTATGGCTTTACCATGTCCAAATATCAGGAAGGCCTGTGAAGCTTGATGAAAAACATTTTTTAGTTAGTCTTTAACTCTCAAAGATGCCACTGTGCAGGCTTTGGTCCTTTGGGACTTTTTAACTGAACACACACACACACACACACACACACACACACACACACACAAACACACACACACACACACACACACACACACACACACACA
>CAAKHB010007506.1:335857-347173 GCA_901007665.1 Aeoliscus strigatus | reverse complement strand
CACACATCTGTCACATTTCTACCTGACAACAATACTACAATCAACCAGTAAATAGGTAGTTAAATGAAATGACAGAACGGTAACTATAGCACCAGGTTTCTATAGTGTATACAATGCTCTCTGTGCCGTTAACCTTGTCAAATTATCTGCATCTTCAGAAAAATCCTATTCATTCATTCATTCATTCATGACTGGGGTGAAGTTCAAGGATGCTTATGGGTAAGACATCATCCCTTAGCAACTAATGGCTTTTGCATCTGTTAACTTTCTGAAAATACTTTACAGACTGAAGGTGTCACGGGTGTCTGCTGCAAAAAGTTACTGAACATACTACAGAATACTGAAGGTGGAAATAAGTATTCATTTAATAGAACTTAGGTCCAACATGGAATCGTATTTATTAAAGAATTGTCATTTGTTGTCGAGATGTATTTACCCTGACAAATGGAACAAAACAAGATTGTGTGTGCAACCATGGATACTATGCTAAACTCTGTGGAATGACGAAAACAATGAGCAACACCAGACAAACAACATAATGAAACGTCTGGCCTGAGATCCCAAAGACGGCCTGTGATAAGGTCACAGAGTGGTCAGCGTGTCAATTGATTTAGTTTAAGTGGTATTGGCAGCATGGTGAGTTCATAGGAATTTTGTTTGCAGCCAAATGTTTTTTCACCTAAACGTTCAACTTTGTAACGTTCAACATCACACATTGATAGTTTGACAAAGTATACCGAAATAATAAATATATTTGTGCTTTTGGTAAATCTGGTAGAATATGGCTGTTGTTAGAAAGAATCAGTAGCACTTTAAAAATAATCTGACCCTTGACCCAGACTTTTAACCTCTCTGAGATAACAGAATAGCATTGTTTTTTTGTTTTTTTTTAGCTATGATCTAATGGTATACAACTTCTAAGCAGAACTGGTAGGTAATTTCACTTAATGCACTTTCAAGACTAAACAGTAATTTACATTGGGTTTTTAGTAAATAGCCAAATAATGATGAACTCAGTTTGTGCTCAATAGGGTCTCTATCAATTGTGAGAATTGGCCCTGCCTTTAGCTCACCAAACACTAGAGATCCACATTGGGTTGACTGGATCGGCCCCTAAATGCAGTCAGTATTTTTGATTTGGTTCATGTTACAGTCATCCACCAGGTTTGGTGAAAATCAGCTGGGTAGTTCTTGCGTAATCCTGCTAACAAGCAAATACACACAGCCACAAGCAAACACACAAGGTCAAACGTGACCTCCTTGGTGGAGGTAACTTGGGTCTCAGTAGTCTCATATGTCAGCATTTTTATCCACGTATACAACTTTATCTAAAATATCTATGTTTCCATAATGCTAATTGATTGTTATACTTAGTTCAAACTCTTTGACATTCACAAAGAATTGTTTAAAAATGGTGTAAACAACATGTGGACAAACTCACCAGCACAGCTGCTGTTTCTCCCCGCTCGTGTCAGACGCTCATCCCAACATGCTGTGCCAAGAACCAACACTCCACTATTTTGCACTGTGAAGTAGATCAGTGCTGCTGTAATCATCACAGCCAACATAATCCTGCACTCCGTCTCTTCTGTGGGAGCTGCACTCGCTCACTTTTTCTCAGGCATTCCCACTCAGGGCACCGGCGTACAAGAATTTCCCCAAATTAAGTAACATTTGCTCAGGGATGGTTGGCATCCTTGTCCAAGACTTCAGCGTTGGGAGCCGATGGAGCTTCACATACCAGGTGGTATCACACCAGAGAGAGATTGAAAGACCAAATGAAAAGGTGGAATACTCAGAACGAAGATGGCAAAAAAACCCAGAGTGGATCCCACTCACTCCCTACTTTGGCCCCCATGCTGCCCGTCTGTTTTGGAAGTAAAGATTGAAATTCCTGACACCCCCATGGTAAATTTTGCACATGCTAGCTCAGCACTGGAGCAAAATGTCCTTTAAGCTGCAGTCAGTCTCCCAAATAGAATGTGGAATATGCAAGAAATGAGGCTGGGCAAAAGAAATGTCCCATACTATACCAACATCTTACCCTCACTCCACCCCCTCACTCATGTCATTTCTCTGTGTGTCTGGGAGAGGAGGAGACATTTCACGTAACCCAACACCAATGTCAACTTTATGGGACCATGTTTGACATCTTAAATTTAAAAAAATTAAAAAAAATTAAAAAAAAAGCAATATGGATATAGCATTGGGCCAAACAAAAATCTATTATATATATATTTTTTAACCTTAATTGACATTTGTCAGCTTATTTCAAGCAAAAACATGATTGTTACATACAGTACAAGTTCACATGCTGTAGGCAGTAGACACTCTGTTTTGGGTCTGGTGTATTGAGAGGCCAGCGTGTCCCACTGTCTCCTGTACAAATGTATCCGGCTCCCACTGGGAATCCGTAGAACGAGTAGTTTATAGAGAACGGAGGACTGCATCACATTAGCCCTTAATTGTTTGTCCTCCTTTTACCCAGGAGAACAACTAACAAATGGCAGGAACTAAAACCTCTATTCATACCCGCCATGACTGGTATATTGTCAGCACTAGCGTCAACATTAACCTTGTAGAGGAGCAGTGGAAGATGTACACAGCTGAAAGAGATGCACTCTCTCCAGACTAATGGAAGCAGCAGGGAAGGCTCTGACCTTTTCCCTCAATTTTCTCCCCAGGCAGAAGAACAATGAAAATGAGTCTATCTATAATTTGACTTTTGGTGACTTTGCTGTGTCAGAATGACACATGAATCTGAATCATCTTATCAGGAAGAGTTGGTGGAACACACACACACACACACACACACACACACACACACACACACACACACACACACACACACAGGCATACACTGATACAACATTTATCCCCACCATACAAACAGGAATGCTCAGCTTCAATGCATAGAAATAAAAATTGAAAAGCTTTGTAGATGTTCAACTGTCCAAACGATACTGCATTATTATACTAAGAAAACATTTTTGTTCATGCAGGTTTATTCGGATAAGAGAATGGTGGATACATCTGGTAGAAAACAATGTGACTGATTTAACATGTTTCACAAGGAATTAAAATATGTCAGATGTGTAACGTTGGTGTCAGAGTGGATAATAGCTGTGAATAAAATGACATCGATGTTCTACTCCCATGCCTGCTAAATTAAAATCGCATTCAGAATTATAGCCTGTTGGCTGTTGTTGGTTTTTGTTTCAGTGGCTAATGTCAATGCTGGCAGTCTGAGGCGTGGCTCAGCTAAGACAAATGCAGCCTTTACCTTTTGTATTGTCACAGCTTCAAAGACCAGATAAAGGCAAATGTAAGGAAACACGTCAATTGAAACTTCTGGTTACGTAGAATTGGTGATTGTTTCCCTCATTAAAGACGAGGAGCATGGTTTGCCTCCCAGTCTGAGGGGGCAAAGCCTGGTGGGAGAAGTGACCCTAGTTCTTGTAGTCTTGTAACAGCCTCTCTGTGTTTTCCAGGAGGGATGATTTAGCCTCCTTTGTAAATTAATACCAAAATTATATATTTTTCTCTCTATTTCCCTTAATGGTATGGCAACAGTTACCCACCAGGGTCCACTGTCTGTTCACTCTGTTTGTGAAAATAACCTGACAGTTGCCATGTTGACACCTGACATCAGATTACTCAGAGCCCCTGGGTCGTACAACTGGTGGCTTAGTGGTGTCCATGTGATCTCTTTTCCAGGAAGATGCGTCATCTTCAGGAGTTAAGGCAGCATAAGATGTTTAGAATGTGTTTCACCGGTTTAAGCCCACACAAGGGCTCCCATCTTTGCTGTAGGGCCTGTACAGCTTAGATTGTTGTGATATAATACCAAGCTGTGTTTTGTTTTTGTTAATTATCAGTTTTGGAGTAGCATGTATTCATTTTTTTACGACTGGTGAAAAGAGGACTACTAAACCTTTATTTGACATTATTTTCTGAAAGTTGTATTTTTGTATATAAGACAGGTATGTGTCCATCAACCTGGCACAACAGAAGAGTAGCGCATGTATTTTTACAGTTGTCTGGTTTATTAATACAAATATTACACATTTATAGACAAATATATCTGTATAATCATAGAAACACATTTTAGAAGGGTCACATATGTTCTATAAACACACTTACAGTACTTCCTTTCCAGTAAGGCAACAATCTGCTTGATGCTTGAAGCGACAATGGTATCACATTTGTGATGGGGTGTGGATAACACAACTTCTTTGTACCATCTCAGGTAGTCATTTCTGACACTTTTATTTTGGCATTAAATATCACATAAACACCACACAGGTAACTGACAGGCCCTTTGTATGGTAATAGTGAATTTTGAAAGTCTACAAGGGTGCTGTGCTGTAGTGACACCCTTGAAATGTATTAAGCATATATAAGGCTCCAAAATTGGTAAGGACATAAAAAAAAAAAAAAAATCAGTCACTGAATTATCAGTTCTTTGAATAGCAAAAAAACCCCTCATCACATACATGTTACAACAGTTTACAAAAATCATTGCATAAATCCTTATAAATTAGTATAAAATTAATAATAATTGTGTTTAACTGTTGAAATGTTACTGGCTTGTCTTACAAACCACTGAATGGGAAGATATTAAAAATGTATATTTATAAAGATTTTAAAATGATTTTAGAATTATTTGTTTATCCACAAAGGCATACAAAGTATGGTAACTGGAAAGTGCCTTTTCCCCTTCATGGCACTCAACACGCTTAACCAAGTTGTCTCATTTACCCAGTCACTGTCATGGTCACTTGCACATTCAAAAACTGAATATATTTCATATAAAGTGTCACAAGCGTGACATTTGGGCACCGTTGTGTCCAGGCATCAGCAGAGATACTCTGACCGGGAGCTGTCGCTCTTATAGGTCATCTGAGAGTCAATACTTGACCTGGAGCACAGGAGCATTCGCTCTGATTCATGGGTTGGTCTCCTTGCCCAAAGCTCTTTTGGGTTTGAGTTCAAGGTTCTTTGCTTCATTGATATCGTCTCAAACTTGACATAGCTTTCTTTTCCAAGCTCCTCTTGATCCAAAGGCGTGCTGCTGCCCTTGCAGTAGAGTGCAAGAATTTTATAGAGCAACAGGGCAATGAGAGGCAAAACCAAAGCACAAGCAATGCCACTGACTATCATGAAAAGCTGATTCTGCCCACTGTCCTCTAAATTGTCGAGTGTGGAGAAGTCAATACAAGGGTCTTTTCCAGCCGAACTGCCCTTTGCTACAAGACAAACCGAGTACCTCATCCCAGATGACAGTGTCTCCAGGAGCATTTTACCAGAGCCAGCGGTAGTCTCCACTGTCCTTTTTGCATCCTCTTCACCATAAGGTGAATACACAACTGTGAGTGGGGATTCACTTGGTAACCCATCTGCTTTCCAGAGCAGCACTGCACTATCAGCTGTCTCCTCCACAATCATCAGATCTTTGACAGACCCATCGATTTGCTTCCTCTTTTCATATGCAGTAAGCTTTCTTCCATTATCTTCTTGCTGAATCGTTTCAGCCCCTTTGAGTGAACCTTTTTGTAGACCTTTGCTTGGAGTAGTCTTTGTTTTTTTGATAAATGCCGGTAACGTCGTCTGTATTCTTGGAGTGACGGTGGATGTGATGAGGGTTGAGTCAGTTGTGTTGGTCAGGGGGTTAAAAGTCATTTCTTGGCTGGTTGGTCCAGTTCCGACAGGCTTCAGTGGAGGAATGGTGGTACTCATGGTCCCAGCAATGGAGAGCGATATGGTAGCCTCTGCAGCACCGGCAACGTTCTTGGCTTTGCATCTGTAGTCTCCAGCATCCTTGTACAATATTTCGTGCAAGCTCATGATGGACCACCGGACTCCCTCTCCAGGAGACTCCTGAACTGTAGTGTCAAACAAAATCACAGAAATCAGACGTTATACAAAGACAACTAAGACTAATTTGAAAGAAGAGGTTTGCTGATGTGATTATTCTCAAGCCTCCATATTTTACCTGTGTTGTTGACAGGGGAGCCATCTGATTTAGCCCAGTATAGAATCGGCGTCGGTAACCCTGTGGCATCACATCGCAGAAGAACATTACTGCCTAAAGGGGATGTGATCTTCGTTGCAGAAGTCATGACCGAAGGCTTTACACAGTTATCTAGTTCAGCACGTTGAAAGATAACACCAGCCAGGTTCTCTGGTCCACTGCAGGTCAGGAATAGGTCCATGAAAACCACTGGGGTGTTCACCATTTTGGATATCTCAATCATCTTTGAGATTTTGCAGTCACAGAACCAAGGATTGTCTTGGAGACCTGAAGATAGAAAGATAACAAAAACATGTGTTTATTAAAGAAATAGCAACATCACATTCCATTCATTAGCCCTGCTAAAGAGGTGGTGTCATTGCTGTTTGTCTGTCCAGTAGCATAATTATGCTAGCTCCCATCTAGTTGCAGTACTTGAAAATAAATGTTAATTGACCATAGCATTAGCATGTTTGTAGCATGTTTGTTTTATTAACCTAAAGATTTGACACTGAAGATGTCACAAAACATGGAGGGTTAAGCAGACATGGGTAAATTTGGACACAAAGGTTGCAGTGTTTTTTACTTAAAGTTTGTTGTGACAGTTTGTCCAGTTGTTCAAAATGGACACACACCATAACACATTAGTGTGAGCACCTGCTGCACACAATAGGCGAGCACCTGCGCTAATTAATACCCTAACCAGATTAGCTTCTTTTAGCAGTGGCAAAGCACCTAAGCTGTCGCGGGCCTACTTCAGTTTGTGGCAGCATATTCACCATTGAATTCACATGACTTTAGCCCTTTAAAAGTACCTTTATTGGCTATAATAACTGTGGTTGCAATGTTGTGGTTTTCTGTTAAATGTCCACTATAATTCTTGTTTTCTGCTGTTTCATGATTTGAATGCATTTACAGATATGTTATTTAGTAATAATGGCCATGAGAAAAGCAGTGGTTATATCTTTAATGTAACATGAACAGACAACGGTTTGAGGATACATTGAGGAGGCTCTGCCCTTGGATTGTTTTTCCTACAGCCTAATCTTGTTTCTCCTTCACGTACTTGTCAAGCACACACAGCCTCTTCCTGCATAGATAAACAGCCTAGGATGATGTCCCTCCCTCTTTATTAACTGTTAAATTTATTAAAAATAAAATAAACAAAAATAAGGTACTTTTCGAGCAAACCACTACATTATTTTGTCTTTATGCAGAATTATGTTTTGGGTTGTCCGTACATGTGCAATATGGCTCAGAAATTGTAATTTGGTAGAAACCCGTTATCCAACAGGATAAGAACAAATAAGATATATAAATTAATCCCAAAACAAAAATGTCCATAAAACCAACATGACATATGCTTCAGTAATATTACTATTATCCTAATTACAATGCAACACGCCAGCATTTGTAAGTGTAATGTGAGTCTGCGCAGCTGAGAAACCTGAATCTGATGACATTCCCCAAATAATTAACAACATGCAATATTTTGCACATCTGGGGATTTCTTTTAGTATACCGTCTTTCATGTACACATAGAGAAGTTACAGTAAGTTTTCTGTTTCATTGAAGTGAACACATCACTGGCTTGGAACACTCAGCGTTAAATATTCATCTGTGAGTTAGGATTTAGGATACAAAACCCCACCTTTGCACTGTACTGGCCCTTACATTCTACAAAAGCAAGCAAGACAGACCTTACCTAACACAACCTTCTGGGAGGTGTTTGTAGAGACTGGTGCTCCATTGAATGGTGGCCAGATATCCATGAGGTCAGAGGGTAAGGTGGTTAATTTGTTGCTGGATAGATCCAAGTAGGTGATGTTGAGAAGGTAGGGGATTGCGTCAGTGGGAATGCTAGTAATTCTGTTGTTGTGTAGATCCAGTGTCCTCAACATGGGCATCTCTTTCAGGGACTCCCATGGGAACATGGATATCATATTGCCATCTAGTCTGAGCTCATGGAGCACTTTGAGGTTGTAGAAACTTCCAGTATCCACCGAGGTTATGGAATTGTACGTAATCCACAGGTACTGTAGCTCCACCAGGTAGTAAAAAGCTTCCGTTGGGATCCGACGCACCATGGTTTTCTCAATACGAAGTTTGACGGTGTCCACCGGGACATTGACAGGGATGTCAGACATGTCTGGGTCATTGCAGAGGACAGACCTGTAGATGCAATGTGAAAAATCAATAATATTCTGTAACACAAGCAAATGCGGATGACCTACTTATATTATACCTTCTCTCACCCAAACATGACCGTATGCATGGCTAGAGATGAAGAGCACACTTATACAGATGCCAGTTAGGTCTTTTTCCAAGATTAAGGGAATTGGTCACATCATTGCTAACCAAGGCTCTGAGCTGGATTTAAAAAAGCAAGAGGTTGAATTTAAAAACCAATTTCCCAAACATTTCAGTGTTTGTGTGTAAACAAACACTATAGCAAATATGAAATGACAGCACATAGGATGTGACCTGATTCTGTAGAATTCTGCAGGTCTTCATAAGTTGTAAAATTAGCTTTCCTTTTCAGTTTCAACCTTAAAAAAAAGCAAATTTTTACCTGGTTCCCGTTCCATCAGTACGTCCGTGGAACACACATGTGCATTGGGATGGACAGAAGGGTTGAGCCATGCTGAGGCAGCATAATAATACATGCACACAGAGAAGAAGACGCATGATTTCACCAGATACACCTAAAATTCTCACATCGGCGAGAGATCAGGAGAAAAGACATCCGGATTCATTAACAGCTTGAAGAACTCTATCCAAACTGCAAAAAGAGAATAAAGAAAATAGCTTTCCATAAGCGACAACAGTACACAGCCCGGGGATCGACTTACAGCACAGGTGACCTGAGAGATTGACTTTGGGGGGGGAGGGGGGAGGACGATTAGTGGAGGATTTGTTTGTGTTAAGAGGGTCACGCAAGCCAGGCAGCGGGGCAACACCAGACATTTACACATGGCGCAAATCATCCATGTCTTAAGAGGTTTCCCCTCATGTGATGCAGCCACGCCTTCACTGAGCTGTTCCGTTCTCATCCCACCCTTTTTTTGCCAACTTCTTCAGACTATTTATGTAAAAATATGTATATGTAAGTCCCACTGGCTCAAGTGTTTGTGTATTATTGAATCGGAGGCCACGTGTAAGGTGTGTGAGTGAGTTCAGTCTGGCAGTAGAGTGCAAAGTGTAATTTTGGATGTGATTTATGGGCGGACTGGGTGGATCACCGGCGTGTGGTAGAGGCCCCAACTCAAACTGTCTGGTGAAGAAGATTGACTGTGTAACTCATGTACTTACTTTCTGCTCTCACTAGAGTGCGCTCAACCTTTTGTTAATCAATCAAGGATTGATTAACAACAAAATCAAAGCAGTTTCTGCCATGTCATTCAAGCAACGGACATGTGCCTGCACATGTACATCAAAACCTTTAATAACATTCTCCTTCTCCTGGTGTCGGATGAAAGATCCTGTAAAATCCTTGTAATCCTTGTAAACCTTATAAAATCACATATGTAGATGTAAAATTGTAAAATGTTTTTTTTTTTTCTCCATGTGAGGTGGCTCCAATCTTAACATTTTACCAGCAGCATTGCTTCATTACATAAGTCACAGAATAAATGGACACTGGAGACATCAAGTATTTATTAACAAGTACAGAAGTGGATTTTATTTATGCAAGCAAATTTTATCATACAGGTCAAATAAGCCACTTCAAGCTGTTGGCACATGAATGTACAAAACAGATTCAATTTAAAGCCCGCTACTAAGCATTCGTAGTGAAAGTACAAAATACTAATACAAGGAGAAAGCTGAAAGCATTTTTTTCCTGGTTGTTACAGAGAAAGCAATGTTGATACAAGGTTCAAGACATGGTTGAGATCTCATCACAAACTAAATAGACACAACTCAAAGACTACAGTCTCTAACATCAGTAACCTAACGCAGTAAGCGTGGAAGGTTTAGTACTGCACATATAAACAAAGGGTTGGTCCAGCAAGACAGCCAACAGTGTAAAAATAAAGCAGTGAAGTAGCTTTTGAGTCAATAAGACTATATTAATGCATGTCCATGCCACAGAAAACATCTAGATTCACAGTCTTTACTAACAGTACTGTTATCCAACTTTGAGTTGAACGCCAATGCGCCAGCGAGAGCACAGACATGGTCGAAGAAGCGCATGAATGTAGCTTTTGAGACACAACCGGCAAAACACAGTTTGCCTGGCAATGAAGTTGACGGGTCACATTCGTGGTCCTTTGTCAACACGATGTGTAAGCAATACAGTTACTGTCATTCACAAAATTACACAAACTTTTCTCACATCGGATAGTTCTACCAATGAGTGCCAATGCACCAGCAACCTTTTGTTGTCACCAGAGCCTGACGGATGTAAATTGGACTGACCCACAGTGATCTCTTTCGTATTCTTTCTTGAATTTTCCTTAAATTACGTTGCTTAACATATAGGTATGTTTTGATATAGCAGTATATACAGTGCAGTGGCTGCAAAATGTATTTATTCATGTTCAATAAATCAAGAACGGGGATATGAAAGTTTGCATGTGCTTTGTGAGTCGTGATAGTCGAGTCATTCACTGTCCTAATGTATTTAAATGGCAAAATTCCCCCTTTATCATTAAATAACCCACTTTTGTCTTTAATTGACCATATGGCATATATATATATATATATATATACACACACACACACACACACACACACACACACACACACACACACACACACAGTACAGGCCAAAAGACACACCTTCTCATTCAGTGTGTCTCCTTTATTTTCATAGTAGATTCTCACTGTAGGCATCAAAACTATGAATGAACATATGTGGAATTATGTACTTAACAAAAAAGTGCGAAATAACTCTAAATATGCCTCCTATTTTATATTTCTCAAAGTTGCTTTTTTGATAGAGCTGCAAACCGATGGTGTTCTCTCAGTGAGCTCCATGAGGTCGTCACCTGAGATGGTTTTCACTTGTGCCTCGTCCGGATTAGTGGAATTTTTTGCCTTATTAATGGGGTTGGGACCATCAGTTGTGCTGAAGTCATGTTGATACACAGCCGACGACCCTGTTGGACGACTGTTCATTCATATTATGACAAGAACCAGAATCAGCTAAGTAAGAGAAACGAGTGGAAGTAAAGGAAACGCATTGAATAAGAAGGTGTGTCCAAACTTTTGGCCTGTACTGTGTGTGTCTGTCTGTCTGTCTCTGTGTGTGTGTGTGTGTGTGTGTGTGTGTGTGTGTGTGTGTGTGTGTGTGTCTCCAG
>CAAKHB010007506.1:299149-329472 GCA_901007665.1 Aeoliscus strigatus | reverse complement strand
ATGACTGAGAACCTTCAAAGACTTGCCTAGATTATCTGCATCCTCCTGATATAATCCTGTGCTGGACTGCCCTTCCCATAGAATGTGTGTCACTTCCTTCTTAATTTATTATTTTTAATCAATTCTTCTTTTCTGGGTAAGTTTTCAGAGAATGTTCTGTTTTATAACAAACCTGAGCAGCTTTTCTCACAATCTGGGACTCTGCCCAGTTAGGTTTACTGAAATAGTTTTGAATTACATCCCCCGGAGCTTCTGGCGTGGTTTTACTGTTTGTGTTTTCACACAGATTGTTGGTGCAATCTGAATCATGCCAATTTTCTTTAAGTAGATGGTGTGAACTTAACAGGTGGTGTATATCGTTCTTTGATGCTCCTCATCACTTTCAGAGAATTTGTGTTTATGCACATATGCATTATATATTTAAACAGTGGGAGCAGGTATCTGATTGTTCCTCATTTTCATTTTTTTCATTTTTTTTAAAGACTGATAAGCTAGCACATTCCATCTGGCAGTACCATTTTATATCTACCACCATTTTAATAGCAGCCCATCCTGCAAATGAGGCCCGGTCTTATACACAGTGACATACACTGTGAAGACTACTCTTGAAAACTCATTTCAGCCCCAAATGGACCTACACGGTTTGCACTTTTACACATATATACGATTAAAAACTGACTTATTGGAAAAGAACTTTGAATGAAATAACACAGTAAACATTCACGTTTCTATCCACATCCAAATGTTTTTGCAGTATGAATCTTACACTGATACAGTACTGATACTGGTACAGTCTTTTACGCAGATGAGATTGAATTTAGCTGAAAAATTTCATGTAATTCATTCAGTAAAGACACAAAGGGCCTGAACTTTTGAATATTGAGAAGAGATGACACTTGAGTATTTCCTGCCTGACCGTGCTGTCGAAACTAAGCCAGGTAGCCCGCATGAGGGCTGAATCACTCCCTGCAGGGGCGTTGTTACCAGGCGGTTGTGGCAGTGCACCATTAATAAATATTAGGCCTCACAATTTATTTTTTTACATACCACATTATACAGTAATCTGCTCAATCTAATCTCCTACTTGTCTGTTTAATGGCGCTTCAAAATGAGTAAGACACGGAGCATTAATAAACATCCTATTCCAAAGAGTCACATAGGCATGTCTCATTTTAATGTTACAGTCAGCACAAATTCAGTCCCTTGAAACAAAACATTTGGCCTCCGTCTGGCTCTGTAAAAATCAAGCTGGGTAAAATGGCAATTGTTGGTGCGAACGTATTCGGAGAGCTACTGGATGCTTGATCCATAATTTAGAAGCAGCACAGAGCAGCAGAGCACAAGGCTGTCACATTTATTATTCATGCTCTCTGCTTAGCCCAACATTACCTGCAATGAAAATAAAAGATCTCCTGCTTAATGAGCATTCACATTCATTTGAACTGATCTTGCTGGCAGATAGAATTCGAAGCATTCCGACAGACACGCCGCTTGTCAAATCGACACAAGTGACTATGACTATGAGTTGACTGAGTTATCACATCTCACAGACCGTGAGAATGTAGTGTAGATCGATGTACTGTAAGTACACTACGAAGTAACTAACCAAGTGGTTACAGTAAGCATAGAGATTGAACTTAACGTTAACATTTTGCATTCAAATGAGTTGATAAAATATTTAATTTAGCTCATTTTCCTTAGGTCTGAAGGGAGTGTTCAGGTTTGTCTAAAGATTTTCCATGCTCAGCAGGAACTGAAAGTGTGGCAATACAAAGATTAGCCTCAGTGGATTTAGAACAAAGACAATAGAGATTTAAAATATTTTATCCTTCACCAATTTCTAGAAATAAAACCTCTGTTTGGGGGACTGCGGGGGCCACACATGACCCCAAACACAGCAGTCCTATCAACAGAAGGCCTCTCCTGAACACAAAGAGAAAGGATGACCCCCCCCCCCCCCCCCCCCCCCCCCCCCCCCCCCCCCGGCCCCTCCCACCTCCTTCTTCTGCTCCATCTGTCAGTGTCATATCCGACAGGCCAAAGGGACACACACACACACAAACACACACACAAACACACAAACACACACACTCTAGCTGACCCAGTGAACGACCACACGAGGGACAAGGTTATCCTCAGATAACGCCCAGAGCTAGATAACGCCCTTCTTGGGAAAGAAAGAAAACATCTGGGAGACAGTTGGAGTTAATTAAGGAAGGATTTGCTGGCTTGTTCCAATGACTCACTTGTTCATATGATTTTTCAGTCATTCATTCTTAATCTTCCTGACATTCCCCTGCTGCCTTGAGCTGAAATCACATCTCTTGTAGTGTCTGTGAAGTCATCCAGGTCAGGTTGCCAGGTTGAATCGTAGGCAACTGGGCTAGTTTGCTTGAAGGCCTTTCACTCCTCGTTTGAGAAGCGTCGTCAGTTCTAAACTGTGGAGAGTTGTGATATTTAGCTTCAGTTGTGTCGTTGACTCACACAAAGGGGTGTGACGCTCCCTCTCCCCCTCCCTCCATTGTTGTTTGTCAGAGTTTGTGACAAGCTTCTTGGATGATTGACCAAATGTCAAGTGATATCTCTTGTTGGCTTCATCAGCTCAGAGCATGTCTGGTTGAATCTATATAGACTACAACTACATAGGACATATTGGATTCTTTTTAACCCTTACGGGTCTCTTAAGGTGAAGGAGAGACACAGAGAATAAGTATGAGATTAAATGTGACATTTAGACAATATTTCTCCCAACACTATCAGAAACTTTTGTGTGTTTGAAACTGTTCAAAGTGTGAAGCATAAACTGCACAATTCAAAGTCATTGTGAGCCTACTAACATTTCTTTTATTGGTAAAATCTGAACTTCGAAGGAGTGCACGGTAGGTGCAGAAAATAAATAGTAACATAAGTAACATTTGACTAATAAACAAGCTGCAACTTAACTATTAGGGTGAAGATACAAAGGAAATTCAGAGGCCAAACAGATGATGCACAACAAGAGTTCTGTCATAGATACTGACATAAAACAGCTTAAGCCTTCTAACTGACACATCTGTAAGAACATGTAGAACATGGGTGTCAGTTTGGTTTGAAATGTGGTAGGGTCAGAGATGCCCCCCCAACGCCTTGGGGCACTGGCTGCACTGATTCATTCAGCATATAACACACCAGACCTCCCTTGGAATCTTTTTAAACATTTTAAACAGAAATTTAGTCACTGAATGACGGAGAGGAACGCAGATTTAACATGTTAAACATGTTTGACTTTTTTTTTTTTTACTGTTTCAGCACTGATCTCTATCAGATTAAAGATGGCTCAGGTCTCATGTTTGGTGTGTAAATCCATCCACGGTGTACGTCAGTGCATCAGTGATGGCGTCCTGCTCCGTGTTCTCTCTCAGAGTGTCCCCATGAAATCGATGATGTAGAACATATAGGAGGGAGCATTTCGGGGCAGGGGCGATATGATGGGGCACTGGCAAGCACTGTCGCCTCACAGCAAGAAGGTCCCGGGTTTGATTTCCGGCCTGGGGGTCTTTCGGTATGGAGTTTGCATGTTCCGTCTGCATGGGTTCTCTCCGGGTACTCCTTACTCCAGCCTTCCTTATTCCGCCAAAGCATGCCAGGTTAATCAGTCCCTCTTCATTGCCCATAGGTGTGAATGTGAATGGTTGACACTGCCGCTCCCCATTGTCGGCTTGGATCAGTAGAATGACTTCCTGCTCCAGTTTGAAATCTCCACGTGGTGGGAGGACCGATTATGGAGATATTTAGAGATGGGAATCTACCTCTGGCAATTGGCTTCTGTGTTCACCCATCTGCCATCCATAACATCTCTCTATTGTCACTTACTTTACATCTGCTCTTAAAAACTCCAGAGACGAAAGCTTATTGAATAGACCACACATCTCAAGATGGACGAGGCAGGTGTATGGTCACAGACCTAGCTGCTGTATTTGATGTGGTAAGAATTAGAAAGGGCAGCTATGAGGATATACTTTGCATTTTGTTTTCTCTCTGTGTGAAGCTCGGAAGACAGAGTAAAGTTAAACAAAGGTGCTGATCACATTCTGCCTTCCAGCATATCTCTGGTACATGTTGTCGTTTAGAAATCAGACATCAGTTCCTTGTTTTTATGGGGGCGGGGTGAGAATACGTTTGTGTTGGGGTAATGGGCGGGCTTGAGTCTTGTTTCTTTACTATATTTAATGCGCAGCCCCCTTTCCCCTAACAGTTACAGCCCCCGCACACCCCCATCTCCTCTGCACATGTTTAATCAACCAGTATGGTTGCCATGTCAACCGCAGCACAAAATCTGAGAATAGACTAGAGTACTTCAGCGCCATGACCCACTTACTGTATGTCAACAAATTCAGTGGGACAATAGTGAGTGAGACGCCGCACACAGCTAACCCCTGTGGGCAAAAAGGACCTTACAGGCCAGGTCCGAGAGCTCAGCCACTGATTTCCGCTTTCTCTCAGAGAGATGGAAGAGTCTGAGCATGACTGCGTGACTGCAGAGTGGGGCCGTGTCTCTTTGTCTGAGGGAAGTTGACTCCAGGAACTACGGGGCAAAGTCAGGACAAAAATAAGTGGTCTCCTTTCACGTTAGTGTTGTACTGTTTAAGCTCCTGGTTCCTTTTGTTCAGAATGAAATGAACCTAAATTCTGTGTCGCCGGAATGGTAACAAAGAGTGTTGGAATTCTGCCATGGGGTTTATTTTATCAACTCATGAGTCCTCTGAATGGAAGCAAAGAAGACTGAACAAACTCAGCAAAGAAATAAGTAAACTCGTCGTAGTATCAACTTAAAACGGTGCTAAAAAAGTGTAATATCTGGGGAATGGTCTCTAAGTGCATCACTGAATCTGAGCACCTGTTGTCTCTTATCTTAAATCTACACCAGAGAGCCGTTCCTGCGAGAACAATAAGGAAACCTTCAGAAGCTGTGCACTGATAGCGCAAACCAATTTCACGAGAAACAATTGGTGGAACTTCCTTGGCTTCTATGAGACTGGTGCGAGCAACGATAGAGAACAATGAGACAGAGACGTGGGTCGGTGGGAGTTGGAAATGAGTATACAGGACACAATTTGACTCAACTTTCCAATGAAGACTGGAAGGACCATAACCATAACTCCTCATGTTGCTATAATACAATAATAATATGATTACCGGTAATAATGATGATATAATAATACGTAATTTTCCACAATAGAATTTTTCTCTGCATGCTCCTCCTCTATAAGGTTCTGGCTCGCTGACTGTGGTGCGCAGTACGCCCGGGTACGTTTGGCATCTGAAGTGAGCAGTGCCCACCTGGTCCATCTAACTCATAATCTGAGATCTGCTGCCTCACAAGAAGTCAACAGACGGGCATTAGCTCTGTCGGTGAACTCGCTGACACCAATTCTTCTGTGTGAACTGTGCGTCACTAATTTGTATTCGTTTTATGGGGTGGTGTCTGTCACGTTGTTTCTCCAGTGACATGGTTGTAATTGCTTGAGGCAATTTCCAATCAATTTCACAACATTATAAATGACGACTTCTGTGTAGTAAAGATAACAGTCAGTCACAGTTGTGCCATTGTGGGTTCCACAATGTGACTTGACATTTGTAAGCTTTTACTGTCATATATCTTGCTGCAGTGATTGTTATTTGTCATTATCGTGTATGCCTTGCAACGTATAACTTACTAAACTAAAAAAAAAGAAAATATCAGTCCTCCAATTACATAATTTTACTGGACTTGGAAAGGACATGAAACGAAATGTGACAGGGTGACTGTAAAGCTCATCACGCTTCACCAGCGCAGACACTCCCAAGAGAGAGACTCTGAATTAGGTGACC
This sequence comes from Aeoliscus strigatus, assembly GCA_901007665.1. Taxonomy (NCBI): domain Eukaryota; kingdom Metazoa; phylum Chordata; class Actinopteri; order Syngnathiformes; family Centriscidae; genus Aeoliscus; species Aeoliscus strigatus. The sequence goes on along the minus strand of CAAKHB010007506.1, from coordinate 323,622 downwards.
AGTGAGCCATGGCACCTTTTCATCTTATGTTTCATCACACTCAGTGCATTTCCTAAACTATTTTGCCAGAAGCTGGTAATAAATGACCTCCACATAAACAGCATTAGAAGATTTGAACGTGAACATTCACTTTTGATGTACTCTTTATCGAGAGTTATGTTTGCACTCCTCTAACTCAAAGTATAATCCATGCAACTAAATTGCTGTTTAAAGTAGAACTAGTCAGATTTAGCCTCACAGAAAACTTTGAGTGGGCAGTAATCTGAATGATTCATCGCTTTAATCATATTATTCACACTCAAAAACACAATCTCATGAAACTTGCTCTTCCTCTGAATCGTGTTACTTTAGAAATGTGTGTTATGATCACATCAGAACAAGAAGAAACAATCCAAACTGGATGCACGTTGGCCGTGACATATGGGCAGTGAGTTTTTGAGTGTGTGTCTGTCAGTGGCAGTGTGACCCTCTTCACTGCCAGCTTCACATGATGCTGATGGCCATTCACTTTTTTTAACACCCTTCTTGGACGGTGGTCACCTCTGCGGTGTCACACGTCTGTCAGCCACCGTCACGTTGGCTGTTTGTCACACTGAACTGTCAAAATTTACAGAGTGAAAGCGGAAAACAATTACGTCATCTGCAAAACACTGAAACGTTGGCGTTTATGTGAGATCGCTTGAGTCAACAGTTGAAATTGGATTCAATTTATTGGCCTCCTTTTACTCAACTTGAAAATAATTCACCAGAGAGACACATTTGGTTCCATACATGTGAATGTTTTTTTTAAAAAAAATCCCAGAACATAACTTAGCTTGCATGGCTGCTTCTTTCAGTAGAATGTGTTTGTGTTCAAGGCAGAAACACTTCTGAATCAAAATGCCTGAGTACACACCTAGTAATGGCGACCAGGAGCGTTTCAGTCAGATGCTGGAGGCATTTCAGCGGTGCACATGCTAAATATTACAGTCGTCTTATTTTCTTCATCGCCCATCGTTGTAGCACAAGACAATGTATTTTTCTCTCGCAATACACTAGGAGATATATTCCCATCTAACCATCCCTCCTTCATTCCATCTACTTTTTTTTTGGGGGGGGGGGGGGGGTATTTTTCCTCTGCATCCCTTTTCCATATCGTTCCCTCCCACTCTCAGACAGAAACAATGTTCCTGAAATATCATCAGCAGGAGTGGATGAAGTGATAATAGATGATGACTACTCCTGTCCAGTGCCATGGCAACTGTTTCAGCCTCATCTGTGGATGAGGACTGGAGGGGAGATACACATAAACAGACCAAACCTGTCGCTTGAAGTCAATCAAAAAGGTGTGTCATCTAATTATGTTCGGGGGAACCGCTTTCTGCAAGATATAGGTTCCCACTTACAGTATTTCAAAGAAAAAAAAACAAGAAAAACACTCGTTTTGTGACTCCCGACCATACACTGAATGATTCATACAGAGAGAGGACGGTGGTGTGGGTGGGGGTATGAAGTCTAAATAGAAATTCCAAACAGTCCCAAAAGAAATCTCAGAATGCCACTAAGCATCAATGCATACAAGCTCTGGGCATTTGAGCACAAAGGACAGAACCTGAGAGCCGCTGGATTAATGAGTGTACAGACTCGGATTGTTTCTTCACTACTCATGTGTCCCTCTCGCCCATCGCGACAGGCGTGAAAGCCTCATCAAGCGAACAAAGACTGTCTGGCCCTCACAGAAGCAGTTCACACCCCTCTGACTACCTAACCAGCACATACAGACGTGCACTCTCTAGTAGAGCTCAGGCACTCAGTGGACAAAGGAATTACCACCAACAGCTGCTCGGCTGTTCAACGTTTGTGCCTCTGTCTCTGCAGACGCTCTGCTGTTTCACTGACAAGACACATCCACTGCAAAATATACACCAATATAGGCTTTCTTACCTTTTTGGGTCTGCCCCTCATCCATGTCCTCTTCCATTGTGTTGGTTTTGTTATGGAGCAACTAAAGACAAGAAAATGTCTGTTTCAGGTTGAAAGCCTTTTTATTTCAAGGGGTAGTCCACCAAGCGTCGCCTCTTCCCTTGTCTCGATCTCGCTTTTCCACTTTCTAGATGTCCCTACTTGAACGCTGAGCTTGCCTGTCAGCTGTGTTTTCTGTCAAGCGTCTGGGTGACGCGAGGGATCACTGAGTCTTTGTGGTACTGTCCATTGCAAACTGCCGTGACAAGTGCTGAAAACCTCCTTGGTTCCCTTGTGGAGAGGGAGGAGGAGGAGGAGGAGAGGAGTGCGCGTGTGTGTGGGGTGGGGGGTGGGGGGCTGAATGGAGCAGAGGGTCTCTTTGCTAGACAGGAAAGCGCATGTGTGATGGGGGAGGGGGGTGAACGGTTGAAAAGGCAGGTTAGTCAAAAATATTGAAGAGGAAATCGCATGCGGGGCTGTCCAGCAGTTCGACTGCACCCTCTGACTTTGTTTTGACAGTGGTGTTCATAAGCACATATCATCACTGATCTTGTCCACACCGAGCAACCCTGGGTTCTCCGACAGAATGGTTAATCCCAACGCCACGCAGTGGCTGGAAAACGCAGCTTTCCTTGAGTAAGGGAGGGGAACATCTGATTTCCAAATGGGATTCGCCTAATCTTATTCGTCATACAGATTCAATTATACGATCACCGACTGGGTTCTTCTGCTTGGTATGAACATGGGGAACATGCTCCGCACCGGTTGCTGGCCCCCTCTGGTCAATTGGAGATTTAAACTGAAGGATTATGTTGTCAATTCTGGTGAATGTGTTTGAATTCATGGAATGCAGCTTAACCCAAAACCCCAAGTGAATTAACTCCAATATGGATTAATTGACTGAGATTTGTCAGTTGTTTGTCTGGTATCTTTTTTTTCTGGTAGCTGTAATAGTAATGCACATGAATGTCATAATGTAAAAAAATGCAAAAAAAGGACAGAATTGGAAACAATCTCCTTTTAGACAAAACACTGCAGTTGGTGATTTTCTTCTTATGTTCCCATGGCAGTTGACAATGTTGACAGATAAGTGAATATGTCGAATAGCTCACGTGTGTATTGTTGTTTACTGAGGAAACTGTAAATATACACAGGGAGATTGTTGCCAGGGTGGAGGAAAGATCATTCAGGTGAACTGCTGTGGGAGGAGATGCACTGTATAAATAAAACCTGACACGTCTTTAAGTATGGACAGATGGGTGGATGGATGGATGATCGGACGGTGGATGAGATGAAAGTTTAATGCTCCCTGCGGGGAAATTCAATCCCTGCTGTGGATGAGAATTGAACAACAGTCAGGAAAACAGTCAAATAAAGAGCTCGGTGAATGATGCAAGTGCTGTGACGTATATAGATTGTAAATAATACATGGACAATAGATGGATAGATAGACTGAAATTGTTTTTTGCAATATCTGGAAAAAATCAGACCAACATGTTTTCTTAATTGGACAAAGAAGTATCCATGTCCACAGCACACCAGGGCCAAGTTTTTTGAGGTAGATCATTATATGAAGGAATGGGACAGCAAACCAAAACCCCACAGATCACACAAGGGACAAACAAACTCAAACAACTCAAACAAAGTATTAATCTCAACTTAAAGGTGGGAGCGCATAAATGAAGCAGGGAGCGGATTGGTCAGGAAACCACGAGGGAGGGAGAGCCAGAAAACCCAAGGTGCACAGGAGCAAAACACAGAAACATACAACACAAGAGGGGGAAAAAAAAAGAAAAGATGACATGTGAAATACAGGAAATATGGAACAGTCTAGAACCAAACACAGATGTCCAAGTGGGACAGGACAGCTGGTCGGAGACTATTTATGCCAATTATGTTAATGTTAAAAATCAATGTAATGAGTTATTAATGGCCAAATGTAATGTTGTATTAATGTTTCCCTGCTTAATGTAACATAATTAATGAATTATTAATTTAGCTTTCTCATTTAACATCTGTACCGTGATGTCAAACCAAAAGTAAAAAAGAAGAGAAACACTTTTATTTTTCTGTAAACGTAACATAATTATGTGTTTTAAGATCAAACCTTGATTTTTCCCAGCAGTCATCAGGAATGGGCAACTTAATCACGCATTTTCATTTTCATATTTTTAAAACTTTGGATTTTTTGGAACGTGACAAATTGGTTTAATTCTTATTATGTCTTTTTTTTCTTTTTAGTGACTATTATAACTCATTTGTTAATATGTAAAATAAGTGACCCCCTGCAGTAACAGGAAACTGTTTAAACATCTCAACTTTTCTAACTTATGCTCACAGACGAACACACAGACACAAAGAGCTGCACCTTTGGCCTGGATAATGACGTCGCACCAGTTCGCCATGGCTTTGTTAATAGGGGTGGGAGATTTGTTGTCTTCTTCAATCCTCCTCCCCTGCTGCATCCCCCTGCCTTTGCCGCTAGAGCTCCTCCTGTAGGAAGCTGATAGGAAAAATCACCAGATGGTGAAACACTTTCTTGGGGCATTTTAGCTTCATCGGCTTGCAACATCAGTCGTCTTGTATCTCTCATTTCCATCAGAGACGCCATTTTATATTTGGATATTCCTGTATGTTCCAGTTTATCAGCACATACATACAGATGCTGCATGAAATCCTGCAGCATCTGCCAGTGCTCAACAGAAGGAGCCAGAAACGCTAACTTTAAGCTTATTAATGTCCTCCCGGTGCACCTCATTATTGAGCTTGCTAGTTACCATAGCAACCAAACCCAAGATACTGTTCAGTCGATGAAGAAATATAGATATCACCGCATCACTGTTTGATGTGTCTGGGTTTTTCAAAGCAAATGAATGATGCTAAATGTGCAGCTCATCACTGAAATGCAAATCCTGATGCTCATTTCGCAGTGCCTATGCAAGTCAACTGGCGCCAGCACGCTCTCTGTTAAGTGCTAATGTATGTTCCTGCCCAGTCAAGCTGAGGGAAATGAAAAGACACTGAAAGATTAAGGAGGTCAGGTTTTACAGTTCCACAGAGGGAGGCAGGGAAAGAGGCTTTAGCAGCCATTGCCTGCCATGGAAACAGGACGGGCTGCTTTCTCCATAACCCCGAGATCACAGATAGAATAAATACTCTGGTGGGTTTGTTCCGATATCAAATAGCTATAAATATTAATGCCATTGGGTGACAGATTATGTGTGTGTGTCTCACAATCCCTCACAGTGGACTAAAACTGCAGTTTCAGAGGCAATTTAAAACATCACTATGGCAAAAATACATTTCATTGTCGCCTGTTCGGGCTCGGGAGATTATATCTTCACAGCATCGTTCCATCTCTGCACTGAAAGTCCAGGCTCTGAGATGGTAAAGAGCCAGGCAGTCAGCCAAAAACACTTTATCATCCTGTTCACCAGTGAAGGTTGAACTGAGAGATCTCAGTCTAAGTGAGTGAGAAGCTCTGGCATCCAAAAATTCCACAAAAAAAATCAGCGTTGTTGTGTACCATTTTTGTACAGGTCTTTTAACATATGACTGGTGCCGATCTGTTGCTAGTGAGGGGAAAACAGCTAACCCAGTACTGAGTACTGAGTACTGATAGTACTGAGGAGGAGGAGGAGTCAATAAATCCTGCACCACTAAATGTAATAAAATCCATGTTTTATCTAAGAGTGACATTACTAGTAACAATTGTTAAATAGAGCCACAAATATATTTAATACACGAATATTAAGCAATGTGCCACATTTGTGATCAGTCATCATGATGGACGTCTTATAAGCATCTGCAGTAAACAAAAGAAACAGACGAATCCTCTGACACTCGTTTGTTGGGTGCAGTGATTGATTTCCTCTTTTTGTCAGTGGAACCCTCCCAGCAGTATGGCTGTGGCACAATGCCTCCACCTAGTGATGGAAGTATACAAATCTGAGACACAGTTGGGTTCCATCTTCCATATTCCACCTTTTTTCAAGTAGTGGCACCACCTCGCTTTGCACAAACATTATACTGCAGTTTATAAATAGTGTGGTATCAACTATCATTATCAGTTCAGACAGTGACACAAACAGCCCAATCGGCCCCCCTTCTCTAGTAAACCTCTGAATGTTGAGAAAAGACTGACCCACCTTTATTTAGGAATCAGCAGCACCACTCAGTGTTGAAGTGGGGTACAGCAACATATGCATTTCATCTGTACAGTATGTACTGTATGTATGTACATGAAAACAATTCACTTTGAAGTTAGTCATGTGACCCTACATGTCAAATCTGATCTGTATTTTCCAAACACAAAGGGATATGGGATGTACATTCATGGAAATATAAGTAAAACCATGTCTTCCGTATCTATTGGGTTTTAATGTCCAGCAGTTAAATCTGTTTTTCTCTCCCTGTCCTTAAATTCTATGTTACGTGCTTCCAATGTAGCGCACAGAGAGCAGTGGTGGTTTGCTGCCCCCGGAGGTTGTAATATGACTTGCATTAGGGGAATTCATGAGCAAATTTGTTGATTTGGAAACGTTAGTCTTCCCTCTTAAATGACCAAAAAAAAAAACAACAACAAAAAAAGCAACAACCAAAAACTCATGGAGCTATACTACAACTACAAATCAAAGAGTAAGATCCATCCATCCATCCATCCATCCATCCATCCATCCATCCATCCATCCATCCATCCGCCCAGACTTCCCTCTCCCCAGACACCTCTTCCAGCACTTCTGGGAGGAAATTGTCTGAAATCGTTCTTTTTCCACTTCGGTCAACCGTCGGAAATCGCGGGGGTTAGAAATTTCACAAAAAAATGAAGAAAAAAAAAGTTGCTCCAATTTGTGTTTTTCCACTTCGGTCGGCCGTTGTAAGCCTCGGGGGTTATAAATTATACAAAAAATTGAAAACAAAAATTGGCTGAACTTTTTGTTTATCCACTTTGGTCGGCCGTCCTAACTCGCGGGGGTTATACATTTGACAAAAAAATTGAAGAAATAAAAAGTTGCTTTAAATTGTGTTATTCCACTTTGGACTACTGTCGTAACCTGTGGGGGTTATAAATTTGACAAAAAATTGAAGAAAAAAAATTTGGCAGAACTTTTTGTTTTTCCACTTCGGTGGGCTGTCCTAACCTGCAGGGGTTATAAATTTGACAAAAAAGTGAAGAAAAAAAAAGTTGCTCCAATTTGTGTTTTTCCACTTCGGTCGGCCGTCGTAAGCCGCAGGGGGTTAAAAATTTAACGAAAAAGTGAAGAAAAAAAATTTGGCAGAACTTTTTGTTTTTCTGCTTCGGTTGGCCAGCCCAACCCGCGAGGTTTATGAATTTGACAAAAAAGAAAGAAGAAAAAAAAATTCTGCAGAACTTTTTGTTTTTCCACTTTGGTCGGCTGTCCTAACCTGCGGGGTTAATAAATTTGACGAAAAAGTGAAGTAAAACAATTTGGCAGAGCTTTTTGTTTTTCCACTTCGGTTGGGTGTCGTAAGCCGCGGGGGTTATAAATTTGACAAAAAAGTGAAGAAAAAAAATTTTGCTCAAATTTGTGTTTTTCTACTTCAGTCTGCCGTCGACAGCCACGGAGATGAAAAATTTGACCAAAAACTCAAGGAAAAAAATTTGGCTCAAATTTGTCTTTTTCTACTTCGGTTGACATCCACGGGGGTGAAAAATTTGACCAAAAAGTCAAGGAAAAAATTTGGCTCAAATTTGCGTCAGTTGATGCCAGTCGGCCGTCGACACCCGCGGGGGTTAGAAATTTGACCAAAAAGTCAAGGAAAAAAATTTGGCTAAAATTTGCGTCAGTTGATGCCAGTCGTCCGTCGACGCCTGCGGGGGTTAGAAATTTGACCAAAAAGTTAAGGAAAAATATTTTGCTCAAATTTGTGTTTTTCTACTTCGGTCTGCCGTCGACAGCCGGGGGGGTGAAAAATTTGACCAAAAACTCAAGGAAAAAAAAATTTCATAACCTGCGGGGTTTAGAAATTTTATAAAAAAGTGAAGAATTTCATTTTTCTGAAATTTTTCTGATTCCACTTCTGTCAACTGTCATAACCCAAGGGGATGAGAGAAAAAAAAATTTTGCTCCAACTTGTCTTTTTCAACATTGGTTGACCGTCGTAATTTGCGGGGGGTAGAAATTTTACAAAAAAGTGAAGAATTTTTTTTGTTCTGAAATGTGTCTTTTTCTAATTCGGTCAACCGTCATAACATGTGGGGGTTAGAAATTTGACAAAAATATTTAAGAAAAAAATATTTTTCTGAAATTTCTCTTTTTCCACTTCCATTGACCGTTGTTTGAAATTTGACAAAAACAAAGTAGGAAAAAAATATTTCTCAAACTTGTGTGAAGAGTAAGATATATGAGTAAAACAAGAATAGAATACCTAAGAATAAAAGACATTTTTGAAGACAAAACTGTTGGATACATCTCTGTGTCATTTTTCAACCTACCTTAGAGCTAATCTTTTGTTTATTTTTATATTTTTGATTGATTTAAGTAATTATTTCATTATACTGCCCTTATAGATAATCATAGATCTCAGTGGATTTGATAGACAAAAAGATTTCATAGTAATTTTTAATTGTGTTTTGGTATTAAATGCATGAAATGTGAAACGATGAACAAACAAACAAACAAAAAAAAAAACAGTTTACATTATGAAAGTGCATCAATTTCCTATAGCTACTGCTGAGGAATCTTCCACTTCAACCTAAAATACAAATGATAACTTATTGATAACTATCAGTAAAAGGTAACATTCATTCATATCCACAGTCACACATTGCAAACAGTAGCTAGTTTACTGTCTGATCTGGGACCCTCTCTTACTGATTATGCCTATAGGAAAGATGATTTCATGATGTTGGTGTGTTGACGACATTTTTCTGTGAGTCCCGGAAGTCGACTGTTTCTGACGTTCACTGGTATTGCAGATAGTTCCTGATCCTGTTGGGCAGCGGGAGGTGGGACAGGAGGTGAAGTCTGTCACGACCCACGCAGCTCCTGATACACTGACGGCACAGCTGACACAGGAGTCGCGGCGTAGCTGTGAAAATGACAAAATTCAATGAAATAGCAATTTAGAGGAGTAACAATTACTCATACTACAACAAACAAAGCTCACAGCATGTGTTCAGAAGTTACTTGTACCTTCATAAAGCAGCAGAAAACCCTCTGTTATACTACTGGGTGGAGCCATGTCCACTGGCCTCTGAAACGCCGTGTTCCTGGCGTTAATGTCTGCGCCGAAGTCCAGCAGCAGCTTCACCACCGCTGTGCAGTCTTTCTCAGCAGCTGCATGGAGGGGCGAATCCAGGGATTTGCCTTTTTGTACATTAGCACCTAAAGAAAAAATAATAAAAAAGGGAGACAAATTGTTAATTGCTACACTGAGTAATGTGTATTGTTCTTTTTTGTAAAAATGTAGTTGACTTTTACTCTATCTATCTATCTATCTATCTATCTATCTATCTATCTATCTATCTATCTATCTATCTATCTATCTATCTATCTATCTATCTATCTATCTATCTATCTATCTATTTATTCAGACATTTGCTGCCATGTGGGGGATCCACACTGTGCTGCGAGGCGCCAACCTTCCCTCAGGAGTTTCCTGGCGCACTCCAACTCTTGGCAGATGCAGGCTGTGTACAGCGCTGTGCCCAAGTGAGGAATTTCCATGTCCACATCTGCACCCCAAGTCACCAGAACCTCCACACAACCATAATGACCTGGGAGAAATGGAGCATGAACGCAGCAATCAGTGAGTGACGATGTGAGATTCTCTGAGCGGAACCATTTGGACCCAAATTGGTTTTTATTCTCCAAGCTGTTTATCATACTGATAAAAATACCAAAATATGAATGAAAAGGAGCAGAAATAAGAATAATATTATATCATCCTTTACACAGCATTCATTAAAATAGGCAGGTACATGACACAATATTGACAAATCTTTATTCATTCAAAAAAAACAAGAGAAAATTAAAAATATAGGTAATTGGGAATCATATCCTACACCTAGTATACCTAGTATGCAACCTAGTATACCTAGAGGGCAGATACGAGATAATAATGTATAAATGTAAAGTATAATTTAAAAATCATCTGAAAACAACCAGATATATAATTGTCTTGTGTATATTTTATTAAAAAAAAAAGAAAAAAAAACAAACCTTTGCTGGTGGCCTCATGGATTGGTGAAGGATCATACATGAGGCTTTGTGGTTTCGCTCCATTTTCCAAAAGTATTTCAGTGCATTCGACACTGCCCACTGTGCAGGCGTGGAACAATGGAGTGGCTCCATCAATTGTGGAAGCATTGACCTGTAAACACGGTATTTTTAGGTCTTGTTTAACTGTACACATTGACTAATAGCAACAGCCCAGGGGGACAGATGAAAAGGAACTTAATAGCTCTGCAGTGACTTGGAAAAGGAGACCAGTGCTCATTTGTCACCTCCACCCAGATCTTCGTCTAAGCTGTGGAAATGATGTCTGACCTGGACAGTATATACGAGTCATAAGGTCGGTAAGTAGCTCACATTAGCTCCTGCATCGATGAGCGCTCTGGCACAGGCAGCATGGTCTCCGAGACAGGCCTCATGGAGAGGTGTCACGTGGTCTATGGTCAGAACATTCACGCTGTGACCCTGGAAACACAGCAAAAACACATTCAGTGTTGTTTCAGGGGCATGAGACAATAATATATGAAACCACTGTTGGTGAATATGTGTAATTGCAAGAGCAAAAAAGCGTATCTGTAACACAGCTTTGTTGTCCCCAGTTATGTTGCCAGTAATTGACACGCTATACGGCACAGTCACATCTTAATAATAGAGATTAATGAGTTTTCTCATTAAAGCGTAGGTCTGAACGAAGTCTGGTAATGAGCAAATAAATCACCATGTTAATATTGTAATGATAGTGCCACTTTGTCACGAGCTTGAGAACACTGTAGGCTTTGGAGATTAAAGGGAATAATCGCTGGCCACTTCTCCAGCTGTGAGCCGCCGGATGTGCGAGCAGGAAGGAGCGGAACTCAAAAAGTCGTCAAACATCAGTTTGGGTTCTGAATTCAGTGATTGAAGGGAAACCGTTGAATTCAGACACAGCAGCACCAAGAAAAATATTCTGTCTTCGTCATATCATTCCTCCAGACTACATATCATTCTCTTGTGATGATAAAGAAATAATACAAATATGTGCATAACAGTGGTACATTACATTCACAGTGTTTTGGATGGCAACTCGTGTGACACGTTCGGTTGCATCAGAAATTTCCCTCTGTCGACAAGCACATGCGACTTTCAGCACTCACATCAGTCATTCAACAAAATATTCAAAGAAGAAAGGTTAGTCATTTTTTTCAAAGTATATAAAATGTGTAGTCACTGGTGTTTTTGGTATTATTGTTAGAAATGAGCCAAACTGAGATTCCACAACCACTGACATGAATTTAATGAAATGCACATGGGACAGGTACAGTGTGCGTAGAGAGCAGCAGATGCTCCCACGGGACCGTGTGCTCATCACCTGTAAAATGAGGGTCCTCAGGGCCAGGAGACGACCCTGACTGGCAGCATCATGCAGCGGGGAGCGGTCCGCCCATGATCCTGCAAAAACGGACAGAGTGCATGAGTGCATGCACACTTTCCGTTTCTACAAAAATGTCAGCTTCTACATGATGCAAATAAACTGACTGTTGCTTTCATTGATTAGTTGAAGTCCCCCAGTCACCGGAATCATTTTGTCCAATCAGATATTACCTGTGTGAGGTTATTAACCCCACAGCTGCCAGCCTCAGATCCAGTTTCAGAACCAGTTTCCAAATGTTACAGTTAGTTCTACTGTTAGTCAGCATCAAATTTTACTTTTGCAGCTTTTCCATTTGCAGTAGATGCTGTTTTATGGCTTACAGCCTCCCTCTCCACCTCATGTATTCATGTAAAAGTCAAGCAAACACACCTGAGTCAATGTCCAGAATAACAGCTGCCACATTCCACACATGACCGACACTATTATCTTCACCCATGGTCATGATTATAGGTAATTATCAAGCAGATTGATTGTCTGTTCAGTTCATACTATTACATTCAGACAGCCTACTTTCCTTGACTGACATTCATTTGAAATATGGATATGAAAGAGTCAACTACAGACATGAAACAGATTTCTTAGAACACGGAGGACCGTATCTACAGGGCCGTGACTAATACCCGAAGCTGAGCTAATTAGCATTCCACGGAGTGGGCCCACTTTAAATGAAGCATCCCCTTGAATGATAGCTCCAGATTATGTTGTCGTTGTGTCTGTCTCTTCCCCCAGAATGTGCCCTCGAAAACCCGCCTGCGCATGAGACTGCGGAGTGTTGCTGCGGTTGCTGTCAGAGTGTGAAAGGGTGCGCAACATAGCTGGGAATGGAAACTAGGGCACGATGTATGTGGGGGAGGGAGGGTATCATGACTCTGTTCTATTAATACATAAGAGAAGAGGAGCTGCCAGCCTGCAGTGTCTCGGTTTAATACTGAATCAGGATTTATAAGTCCCTATTAAGCTAATTAGAGACATACTGGACATCATCCTTATCTGCAGTGGCGAATACATTCATGTCATGTCTTCTTCATTCATTATCAGTCATTATAAATTTTATTTTCTTATCACCCCACGTGCCTGAAAACATTGCCTCATGTTCTATGCAGCTGCATTGTTGGGATGTTACACTGCACTGATGCTGGGACAAACAAACTACCTTTAGAAAATGCCTGAATGTTTCTTTCCGGAGGACACTCACCGTGTTGTTGGCTATAATCATAGAACTCTGCGGATATCCTGGCGGCTTCTTTACGGTTCCCCCGAACAATGTAGAAGTATGTCAGCAAGTTAAGAGAAATCTTAACGAAGAGCTTGAAGCAGAAAAGCGCCAAGATGCTGAGGTAAACATTGGACAACTGGGCCGCGAAGGGCTTGTTGGTGAGTTCCTCCGGTGGCTCTGACATTTCCTCTGGCACCTTGCGGAGGGGGCTGTGGGTACAGTGAAGGCTGGGTCGGATGCCACTCCAAACGGCACACGAGTGACTTCCTTTTCTCCCACTGCTCTGAGGGGTGAGCTGGTCCTGACAAATTACACACTGAAAAAATTCACTGCAGCTGCTACTGGGCCTGTAGGCCACTGTGGTGTTATTGTACTTTGACGGGTGTCGTCACAAGTTCCTGTTTTTAATTGTTTTCAACCCATGATTGGATTTTATGCTAGATCTAGTGAACAATTTTTTTTAGAAATTGTATTGCAATGCATTTAATTCAAGCATTTTTACCTCATAGTACAAGATGTGTTAAATATAATAAATAAATGTGATAAATACTATCTAAGATAAAACTTGGAATTATGAATTAATTATTATTTCCAAAAATGATATTTAAATAGTTTGACATTCATAAAAACTTTTAAACTATATTTCTAGTCAGATATGAATGCAGAAGTGTATTCACTTTCAGCTTTAACCTTTATTTTAAAAATAAAATAAAATTATGCTCAAGTTTTAACGAAAACAGTGTTTCATTTACACCCGAGCTATCTGCCAGCTATTAAAATCTGCATTAGTCTCACTTTTCAAACACGGAAGCTACGTCCACTTTTTGCTTTATGAAAGTTGACCTCACGTCCACAAACTACAGTACTACACTAAACTACACTACATGTCATGGCATCTCCGCGCAATGAGGTGCATCCCGCTGTTTGAGGCTGTCCTAGTGTCTCTTTGTTCAATGGACCTGCCACTTTGCTGCTCCAGCCTGGGTGTCACGTAATTTATGTAATTTGTGTAATTTGTGTAATTTGTGTAATTTGTGTAATTTACGTAATTTGTGAACGTAATTTGTGTGCTTAATTTGGTAATTTGGAAATTTGGTACAGTGGTAGTCAAAACAGCCTTCACACTGCTGAAGTCCATCTGTTTTTAATGTCTGTTAAGTAGGTTGATTTAAATTTAAACCATCGATGGCTGAATCTGGGCATTGTTTGCGTGCATCTTTTTATCCAGGTAGGATTTTGAACTATATTTGTCCTCCACAGATCTCTTACCTGCGAACAATCTCTGACAAAGCTTCTCGCTTCTTTGGAGTGAAGACAAAGGGGCTGCCAGCCAAATTTGTGGCACCAGTCCAGGACTAACAAGCCGAAAGGATCTCAGTGAGGGACAGATAACATTGGTAACAAATTTTCAAAAGAGAGAATGTGTCCCAGTATGGTGCTGGGACTACAGGAGCCGTCGGCGGCCCATGAGGTGAACGCCATACGTCCTGAGGATAACAGGCACGACCCTACTGGAAGAGACCACCCCTCCAGGACAGAAAGGTTTCATCAAAAGGGGATTAGACACAACGCAACGTGTATTGATTTGCAATGACCCTCCTAGGGAGGTTGGATCCACTGGAATAACTGCGAATGATACATAAAACGGTGAGGGACTTCCTTAGATTTACAGTATCATTAACTAAAGCTAGCGCTGGAAGTCGTGTGTTATTCTGGCTTTTGTATGAACTGAATCTAATTTGACCAGTTTCCATCTCTTCGTAGGTTATCATTATTTCAGAATTCATACAATAACGAAGGGAAGCGTGGCAGAATCTTCAGTGGTGGTGGGAGTTTACAAGCCCAGTTATGGGGCTTGTCTAACAATTAAAGCGAATGTGCCAGTGGAATAGCCGCAGCACTTTGATTGGTCACTACTGGATCCAGCAGTGGCTTACACACTTTCAAAGCACAAGCATAAATTTCTCGCTGTTTTCTACAGATCAGATACGCGGCTAATGACATGCGGTGATATGTATTTCCAGGCCTGAACCTTACAGATGATTGTAGACTCAATTTCTTTTAATAATGGTCAAAGAAAGTTGAATCGGTGTAACTTTTGTGTAACTTTTAATTTGAGCAGTGGAGCCCTGAGGAGACAGAGAGGAAGGACACTTTAGTGAAACTGTTGCTTGTTCTTACTGAAAGTTCACATTCATCTTGTGTTTTTTTTTGTATTATCAGTGTATTTGCTGCTGGGGATGACATTTACAATGACTAACTGTTGTCCCAATGGTGAGAAGTGTTGTGTTTCCCTTTAAATCACAAAATGCCAGCAGAAAAACCACTCCAGAAATTCATATTGTTCCGTTTTTCTTTCTCATCAGGTTTGAAAATTTTAACTTGAAGGCATGAACGTTGTTATTTAACAGCATGTGCTATTATTGTTGTTGTTGTTATAGTCATTTGACATTTGTTGTCCTGTGTGTACTGAGTATCGTTCAAAGTTGGGAGATACACTTTTATCAGACATTTCTTTCAAAATACGTTGATACTCACGCTTAAACCTTCAGAACCGCAGCTGAGTATCAACACCAATTGACCTGACGTGTTTCTGCCAGTAGATGGCAGCAGAAAACAATTAGTCGTGGTCAACTCTGACTTGGCAGCTCTTCATACCTCCATCACCTCAACTGGCACTCCCCACTGATACATAATTACAACGTGCTTTGGATCTTTCTTCAGAACCTTTTTTTTTTAACTTTTTTTTTCATTCTGGAGAAAATATTTCAGAGTCTTTTACTGCTGTGTGGTTTGTAAAGCTAAATTACTGCAGAGGTTTGACCAGCAAAGTGGCATGAGGACAGTGATGAAGTCATTGAGTTTATAAAGAGGAGGACAAACTGAATCAATTTCTTCTGCAAAAGATGTGTTGGCATTCTGTTATAGATGCAGTCAAAAAGGATTTTTAACTTCTTCACTGTTCTGCTTTGTGACAGTATGCGTTTGGTGTGGTTGGCACTGTGCAGGCTGCCCACACCATCAAAGGCCCGTCACTGGAGCAGGTTCTGGACTGATCCTGTCAAAATGGAGGCTGCAGTGGAGGGTCCCCATCAGGGCTCTGGGTCAGCTGCATAAGGTATTTGTCTATTTTGTCATCGCTTGTGAATGCAAATGTGAATGTGAGTGTTTGAGGGCCACAGTTTGTTCTCTCTCTTGTTTTTTTTTTTTTTTTTTTTTTTTTTACACAATTTGGTAACAGGTAATAAAGGCTAAAAATTAACAGTTTGTAGGAAATCTCTGTTTTTTCAATCGCCAAGGACAGTGAGAGTGAGAGAAGAGAGGAGGCAGAGTGCTGCTGTGAAATGGCTGACCGGTGTTTACTCTGTCAACAGAGTCATGGATTGCTCAGTAGCACAGAGGTTCTTGACTCTGAGCCAGTTGTTGTGGCCCGGAGGTGACCTTGAGACAAAATGGAGTCTTCTCATTTAATATTGAACAGCGTCTTGTGGCTATCACAGCCAGAATCACTGTCTTTTCCTGTATCAGATGCAGCGTTCTGCCGTGACTGTAGTGGAGTGTGTGTTCTGTCATACCAATGAGGCTGTCTCCTCTGCGTTTCAGTCAGTCTGCGTGTTATGTATCCCCTCGAGACCAGTGCAGAGTAGAACGACTGCTGCATGTGATGACAGAAGTCCTTTCCTGTGAGACCATCGGAGGACTCCCGAGAGACCTGTGGAGGATTGGCTTATGTATGAGTTATATAACAAAGACTGACCCGTGTGTGAGGGAGCCAGCAGTGGGTGGGGTACCCCGGGACAGGTGAGGTTTGCCCGTACGAGGGAGGGCAGTGTGAAGGACTGCAGCTGACTGCATTACCAGTGAGCCTGGCTATTAGATTCTACAGGCTGCTGAAAGGTCGTGAACTCCCCATGGGTCCAGGTGAGGATACAATAAGTGCCCCTCCTCTCTTCCTTTTTAAAACATTAGCGCACAACGCTATTGCGTCATTCCTAAGTGATATATTAACAGGACATGAATGTGAAACAACATAAAGATGCAATGTCCAACTGTAGTAAATGACAATGTTAAACTACAACCAATAGACCTCGTTATCTCAGTTAATCCCGTATTCCAGTCTGAAAATGGGCCCGTCAGCCCACTGCTGTCTTCAGAAAGGTCAGCGAGCAGGGTCACTGAGTGCAATGAATTGCTGGCATTAAGTGTTGTGTGGAGGATGGGGACACTCACGTGTCACCAGTCTTAACCTTGCGGTTAAGAGGCTCGTAAACCAGAATTTTACTGCCGCATTGTAAGATAAGAGGGGCTCATCTCACTGCGGATGGGATGCAAAATGGTTTTTACGAGGTGTCGTGTTTAAACAAAGGTTCTGCACAGAAGATTAGGACAAAACCAGTTTTAAAGACAAACTAGAAATACAGCACACTGCAGTTCAAAATGTATTCACTGCAGTTGTGTTGTGTTCACTGCAAGAAGAACCCCAGAACCCCATCTGACTGTATGAAGGTATAAAATGAAAAAGAAATTTTAAAAAAAGTTAAAAGAAAAACAAAGAAACACACACAACCACAAACGATGAAACTAAAAGTGAAACATAATTTTGTTCAGTGAAATTGACCACCACTGTGGACATTGATCCGTTCTTCATGATGTTCTAGCTCAAGTGGTGGCAGCTGGTGTCTCCCTCAACACGTCTGAAAACCACCTGACTTCACAAAAACAAAACAGCACAATCACAAGTCCGTCGTTCTGTTCTCACTCTGCAGTGGTCCAAAAGGAGGCGATGGGGGCTCAGCTGGTGCAGCATGGACATCGGACTGCACTCGTGGACGCTGTCAGCTGGCAGGATTAACCTGGGTGGAATCTTCCAGGCCCACCGCCCCAGACGTCCGCTGGTATATGCTGCCGCTGTCATGTTAGAATAAACCGTGGCTGTAGTCCAACACCTACGTTTTTAGGTCAAAGATGTTTTACAACCGTTGGGCCTGTGAAAGTAATTTAAGGATGCACTGGAGATTTTATGCAAAATACCTTCACATCTTTAATCATCATTTGATGCTGCAGAAGTAGTGTTTGTGCATTAAATACTAAACAAAAGGGGAGATAGACAGAAAAAAACCCAAAACAAAAACATTCTAACAAGCCCTTTATCATAATGAGTTCTCAAATTGTAATATTCAGAATTAGATTAAAAATCTGTTAGTGCAACTGTACTGGGGAAATTATCCGTGAAATATTGCCAGATTAGTTTGAAAACTCAATTACTGTGAAAACAATTTCTGGAGTGTGTAGATTTCCTATTTCGACACATGTTCCGCCCCCCAAACCTTCATGTCTTACCGGCAGACATCTCCACCGCGCTAACAGCACTTTACTGACATCCGTAAGATGAATGCAACAGCAAAAGGAAAAACACCACCAGGTGCTTTTACCACTTGAGAAGCGACTCTTGTAAATCATGTCTGAATAAAGCTCTAACAAAAAGACACGACCCATGTCTGAGGAAAGGTGATGAGGTAAAACTAATGAGTGGAACGTGCACAGTCTCAGGTGAGGCAGGATTTCCTGCAGCTGCCTCGGTTTCCTGTCTGATTCCAGCTAACATGTCCAAGTGGGCTTTACCTGGGTTAGTCAGGCTCAGAATGGGCTTTAAGGAGGGACGCTGTTTGGGCGTACATGGGCAACCCAGAGGAATACACGCAAGCTAGAAATGGGCGTAAGGGAGCACGGGCGCACTCTACCCATATGTCAGCCCATCTGGGCTCAAGCCATTCACGGCCTCCATGGAAACAGGATGAATTTGGCCAGGCCCCAGTTAGTGTCCCAGATGGGCCCCACATGTGCTGGCAGCGTTCTCATCTGCCGTATTGAGCAGGAGCACAGTGTAACTTCAGATGTCTTGTCACAAGATTTCTAAGTAAAGAAGTTCTGATTACTTACTTTCCAGAGTAAATCCTTCACAAAACACAATCTTAGCTAATGTCTGTGACGATTTAACAGTTCTTCACATGAATTATTCTACATACATGTGTTTGTACGCCCGTCACAGGGACACCACTGATTATGTAACAGCTCAATGTGGTGACTGCCACCAACATACTGTACATAGTGCCACTTCACCCCTGTAAATAATTGACTCCTGTTGTGTTATTCTCAGGGGTTATTCCATAGGGGATTGCACAGAACTCCTGGGGAACCATGTGGGCCAACCAGGGTTCTGTTTAGATATAAGTTGGGGGCGACATTTGTGGTGAGTATGAGCTCTCCACTGATTTATACAATCTCTTTGATATCTCTTTAATACATCCCCCCTCAGGAATCGCTGATCCTGTGGCGACAGTTGTATGTTTTTGTGAATTTGTGTTCTCTGCTGCCAGAATCAGCATCTGCTTTTTTGTATTAGTATTATTATTTTTTATTTCCTTCACAAGATTAAATAAATCACTTTGTATGCTGATAAATATTAAATGATAATTACTTAGTCCACACACACACACACACACACAACTCTTCTAAACTGCAATAATAACAACACATGCACTGTACAAAAATGCATCATATTAAATACTGAAGGTAGACACATGTTCTGGGTGAGAAGTCTCAAAAATTAATCTATACAGAGATCATATCAATCCCTATGTACATACATAACACCATACATAATAGTATACAAAACCTGTGTGACATTATTAACATTATGTACACATTTTATGAGTTTACAGGACGGTCAAATCAGTTTGGTTTGGATGACAACAGGCTTTTTTTTGGGGGGGGGGGTCCTATTTACATGTTTTCACCACAGTAGCCTGAGATGGCTCCCTCTCTGATGCCCTCCGCCCACCGTTTGATCACTGCTCGCCTCCATTTGCCTTCAGGTCAGTGACGACGCAATTTACATAATTTTATTGAGAAAAACATCCAAGCAAATGTTATCAAGGAGCCATCTGCTCGACTTTTTGACTGGTCGAGATTAGCGATTAGAGGAAAATTGTTCCGATGTGGCCATTTGATTTATTCAGAGTCGGCCACATTTGATGTGTAAACCTGCAGCATCCTGATGTAGCCAAAGAGCTCGTCATTTTCTGCTCTTTGCGGCAGTAATTTTAGGATATCCGGCATGCTTTTAGAGTGATGAGGAGGACTATTTTTTTCATCTATTTTTTCATCTTTTTTTGGTCTATTTGATTTGTCAAAAAGTGTGTGTCACACTCTCAGCGTGGGTGAAAAGCATAGATCATTTCAAACAACAATCGGACTGCGGGTCTTTTTCTAATAGATGTTTTTCCACTGCCAAAATGACCCCCCCTCATGCCAGAGCTCAATATCTCCTGTCAAAATCTGAACAAAACAGTGTGAGAGATTTCTCGGGTCAACGGTGTCTTACTAATGAACGTTAGAATGTTTTAGATCTGCCGTGCGCTGAAGCCGGGTCAGATGACTGCGATGCCCCTTAGTCGGAATCCTCACTGCTGCAGTAAGAGCTGTCGCAGCACTCGGCCATGTACAGGAACGTGTGAACGTTGGGATTCAGCTTGGGCACCCAGTGGCGAGGCACCAGGAACGTCGCCAGGTTGAACAGATCCACAAACACTTTGTAGCGATCACTGCAGGAAAGAAAAATGAAACAAAAAACAAACACGGATTTTTGTCGGTTTAATTCTTAGAGGCAGAAATAAAACAGCTGCAGCACACTTGGAACTGAGGGGACAGACGAGCGTGGTCCTCATCCAGTTCAACCCTTCACAAGTTCTAGATACTTGCATACTGGTATATTCAGTAGTTTAGAAGAACATTACCTGACAGTAGATCTCAGGTAGTGGTAGCCAGATGATCCCCCGGTGCCAGCTTTGCTGCCAATCATACGATGCACCATGCATACATGATTGTCTAAAGAAAAACAAAAAAACAAACACCAAACAAATAAAGAATCTGCTGCGAGGGATGTTTGGCCTTGTACATTGGTATAAATTTTTCAGACACAATTGAGAAATAGCTTAGTCCTGACTGATGTGGTGGATGTTCGAAAATTCCCCCGTCCCTGTTTAAGTCTAAGCTGTCCTTCAATAAACACAACGAGAATGTTATAAAACAATTCCAGAACACCGATCCCGTCCAATATCTGCTAAACATGAGCTTTTAGTGTCATAATCAAATGATACTCATACGAATGTTTGTAGCTCAGCAGAGATGGAAAAAGCACACATTCTTTGTTTCAGATAAAAAAAGGAAAAGCTAGAAACTTAAACTGACTCAGTTTCTTATAAAAAAATACAAATAAATAAAAAATCAGACCTACTAAAATGATGAAAGTCAAAAGCTGAAGGAATTCCTCCACCAGCTGTTCTTGGCAATATTATCTGATCTTGTCATTCTTACTATTCTGATTCAAGTTTCTCTTGTCTTTCATCCTTCCAGTGTTTTCTTGTTACAGCTGCCATGTGTTCTATGCGCTGAGACTGTTGGTCTTGATCTTGGGAACGTGTGCAGAGATGCAAAACTAATCAACAATCTGGTTGAAATGCAGCAAAACCTGTGATGATGTCAGGATTCTAAAGCAGATGTTTTATAGTGATGGACAAACAAGCAGAAAAATGTCTTAAGAATACAATATATATAAACACGATATATATATAATTTATTAGATATTTATGCCAGCTCCAAAATTTATTTTATGTTAATTTTTATGTTATGTATCTGTCTCTACATATTATAGGGTTAAAATGAGACAAATGAGAAAAAAAAAAATTGAAATTTTTTCCACAACTTTTTTCCATTTACTTACATCTCCATTTTGTCATGAGCGTGTCAATATCCATGAGGGATGTTAACAGCTGGAACGGAACCTGGAACCTGGGTTCTTCCCTGAAAGGCAAAGTGAAATCTATCTGATGATCGAAAGGTCAAAAATGTATTTGAGAGCCAGTTTCACACAATGAATGAAGTTCTCAGGTCTTAGGTACCAGGACACAAACATCCAGGTGTGACGGTTCTTAGTCATCCAGGTCATGTTATCTTGCTGGGTTAAATCATAAGCAACTGGACTTCTAGTTTTCTTGAAGACGTTTCGTGGGGAGTCTTGCTACTAGTACTAAGTCGGGTCGTTACCTCACACAAAGGAGTGTGGGTATCGCGTCCCCTTCCATGACTCCCCTCCTGACAGATGACTCCCCACTCCCACACAGTTCAGAACTGAAGAAGCTTCTCGGATGAGTGGCGAAACGTCTTCAAGTAAACTAGTCCAGTCCAGTTGCCTACGATTTAACCCAGCAAGATAATCACATGAATCTTAAACAAATCAGGTGCAGATTCATGTATTTTAAGAGGAAAAAAGCAGTAAAAAGTTCCACATACCTGTAGAAGTAGATCATCAGTGCACCTTGCAGAGCCTTGTAAGACAGACGCCTTTCACCTAGTCCGAAGATTGTGACATGTATGTGTGCATGAGCAAGAGTTTGACAAGTAAAGTAATCAGATTAATCCGTGGAGAGGAAGCAGCCACCTTTGCTGAGAAGATGGTCGTGACGCTTTTCATCAAACAGGGAAGTGAAGAGCTCTCTCTGTTTGATCAGCTCAGCCATCAGTTCTTCCTTCTCCTCGCAATCTGGCATTTCCTTAGGAAAAAAAAAAAAAAAAAGATGATGAAAGTAAATAAAAAAAAAAAAACAGTGTCTGCCAATCAACTCTGCACCTCAGGGAGTCAGGCGGTCCTCTCGTACCTCAATTTTCACCTTCTCCCGATTCAGCCCATCAAATATATTGATTTCCAGCCTTTCCCAGAAATTGAATCCATCCACTTCCAAGCCAGGAGTTCTCTCCAGCCACTCCTACAAAGAGCAGATCAGGATTTTATCAGCTCTACCCTGTGCAGCAGGACATGCAGTAACGTACAACACAAAACACAAAGGAACTTTCTCACAAAGCTGACGTGGCTTTGTTGGCGGTGCTCACACGTACCTCAACCAGTTTCAAAAGTGTGGGTTCCTGCTCTGTGGCGAGCAGCGCCTCACACTCTTGACCTTTGAAGTTGTCTCTGTAATGACGTTTGTTGTACGGAACCCTCAGGTTGTCTGGGACCCCGATTTTGTTTTCCAAAAGCCGAAACTGAAGACTTTGGAAGCCGGAGGCTGGAGACAGATATTCCCTGTGCACACCCATACACACACATTAACACACAGGCACACACAGGACGCATGCACCATCATGTAGGAGTCCATGCTATGAATTTTTAAAGCGGAGGTAGAGATCGCCTTAGGTTATTTACAAGTTTACCGAAAGTCAAAAAAGTCCAAGGCTGTCATTGTTTCCAAAACTGCAAACTGGTCGACCAGCAGTCTGAAGATCATCACAATCCTGTGGATCCGAGTGTTCACTTTGAGCATGTTGCGTTCATCGCGGACCTGTGGAAAGTATGAAAGTATAAAACGACTCACACTAGCACGAGAAGATTGACTCAAACAGGACAACAGACATATTCATGACGACGAGTTTGTTTATACTTCAGTCTGCTTATATTCACACATTGGAACCCGGGAACGAGGCTCTGTTTGACATTTGACGTGATTGTGCATCTTTACTTTACTTTACTCAACCCTGGATTCATGAACATGAAATCTGTTTATTTAAAATTTAAAAAAAAAAAAAAAAAATGTAACTCACATGTCCACTGATGAACACCTCTCGTACTGAATCGAGTTCAAACAAAATCTGTTTGAACCACAGTTCATAGGCTGAAAATGATCATAAATATAAAAGTTAATGTCTGGGCATAATGTCACGATAATAATAATCATCTCATTCTAAATTCTCTTCCAACCAAGTTTAAACCGTTTCACCAATTTACGTGGAAGATGAAATGATATTTAACATTCACCAGTTCTGATAATAATTTAAACACCAAACATAAGAAACCAACATTATAAGCACATATTTCCTTTGTCTTTTTGAGAGGAGGTTTTACCTTGATGGGTGACAATGAAAAGATGTTCGTCATGAATCTTATTCCCCTTTAGTTCACTCTGCAGCACCTGGGCAGAGACGATTTTATCCAGCTGAGGGTTGAGAGAAAAAAAACCATTTGATTTTGAAACGCAGTGAGCAATTCCTGTTCAATTCCTTTTCAAAAGAAAAACAACAAAAAGTCAAGTTATTTCACTGTTTTTCTTTTCGATTTTCTTCTGTTTTTTTTACCCTCAGGTAGTCTCCATAGATGATGCCTCCTTTACTGGCTTTGTTGACCCCTGCTTGAGAGGCATCGTCCTCATCCTCTGTTTTGTTCGGCTTGTTTTTGAATAACCTGCAGTTTGAAAAAAAAAAAAAAAATTACATTTAGGCTCTTGTCAAACCAAGTAAATCTGAAAATGAGGCAGTCGAGCTCCTTCGCGGATGTAAACGTACAAATGCCTCTTCTCAAAGTAAGGACATCCACTCATGTCTTGTCTGAAATCAGTCGCAGCACGGACGTATTCTTCTTGTCTACTAATATTTACTAGAGTCTTCAACTCAATCCAGATTTTTAAAGATTCACCTCATCCAATCACTCATGAGAATACAGTCATCATCCGGCCCGCCTCTATTTGTTGATCACCTTGAACCAAGACCTCCTTCTGGACTTTGCCTTGTCTACCACAAGTCACAGGATCCATATAAAAAAAAAAAAAAACGAGGGAGAAGAGGAAAACAAAATAGCAACTTTTGTTGTTTATGTCAG
>CAAKHB010007506.1:266479-299080 GCA_901007665.1 Aeoliscus strigatus | reverse complement strand
TATTCATGTCAATTCAATATCTGTGTATTGTCTAAGACAAAGTGTGCTTGATTATATAATTATCTCAGTAAAAGGTCCAGTGTCTATGTGTCTCCATCACCCATTGAGGGGAGACGGCCTGATACTTTTCTTCTTATAATTATTATTATTAATAATAATAATAATAATGATAATTGGTCAGGTAATCTGAAATGTGTTGACACAACTTTATTTTGACTAAACTGTTTTGAAAAAGTCCTGAATCGACCAATCCAAACCATGTCACGGAGAACCAGCAACACCACTCATCAGGTCAGTGGACTCATCTGTAAATATTTGCAGTTTGGTTAATATTTCCTTCACCTCAGTGAACAACATTGGACATGTGGTGTCTCAAAGCCGGAATGTGGACAGTACATGATGTCTTCTTGAACCCCCCCCCAGCCAGTGTTTGTGTTTCTGCCAGAGAATCACATCTCCGTACCTCTGCCGTGTAAATGTGTGTTTTGTGTTGTTTTGTAGTGAGGGCCAGTTCGCAGCCAGCCACAACAGGAAAAAGAAAAGAAAAAAGAATTTTTGAACAACAGTTAATCCAGTTTCATCATTAAGACCCAGAATCCAGTGTCTCTAAGTCTCTAAATCCACCCAAGATCATTAGCTGCCTTGTTTTCACCACTGCTCTTCGTAGACTTCTCGAATGGAGTCCCAGCAGCCTCTGTAATTGTCCTCAGAAGATCTGAGGGATGATAACAAGCAACTATTTCTGAACTGGGACATGGTACAAGCTGAGCAATATATGAGGCTGCACACTGAACAAGGAGAACTTGGACTCGGCTCCCTGAAAGAAAGCTTTGCTCTCGTTCTCATTTAACTGAGATGAATGGGGTTCTGATGGAGTGTGTATGTATGTGTTTTGTATGTGTTTTTGTTGTTTGGGTTCTGTGCATGAGAAGCTGTGATGAGATGAGTCCATTAGTTTGTCCAATCTTTCCCAGATTGTCCATCGCTGATAAGAGGCACAGGTGTGTTCACATGATCCCCTGATGACGGGATGCATCTTGTTTTCAAAGGCGCCAGATTCCAGACCAGATATTTCCTCTTTTCAGCATATTGCTTGTTTGTAGCGTGTCAGACATCTCCACATCGGCACCATCATCTTATACTTACAAGCCATCAGTTTTTCAGCTAGTAGCATTGTCCACGCTGGTTACAACCCTTGAGAGCCAGATTCTACATTTCATCTATAGATCAACAAGTCACATTGACACATGTTGCTGTGACCATGAGTCCCTGACTAACCGATTATTACATAACCAGTAACATAAATAGTGTAACTCACCTCTCTGATATTCATTCATTCATTCATTCATTCACCTTCTTCCTCTCATTCCAGTTACGGTACAAGTTGCGCTTGTGCTGGAGACGATCACAGCTGTCAATGGGTGGTCAGCAGGGTACACCCTGGATGAATCACCAGCCACCCCCATCCCTGGCCTCTCTGTTACTTAACCCTAATCCTGACCTTAAACCCTAACCCTAACCTTAAACCCTGACCCTAACCTTAAACCCTGACCCTAACCTTAAACCCTGACCCTCACTTTATACCCTAATCCTAACCTTAAACCCTAACCCTAACCTTAAACCCTAACCCTAACCTTAAACCCTGACCCTCACTTTATACCCTAATCCTAACCTTAAACCTTAATCCTAACCTTAAACCCTAACCCTAACCTTAAACCCTGACCCTAACCTTAAACCCTGACCCTCACTTTATACCCTAATCCTAACCTTAAACCTTGAAACCTAACCCCGACCTTACACCCTAAATCTAACCTTAAACCCTAACCCCAACTTTAAACCTAACCTTATAAACCCTAATCCTAACTTTAAACCCTAAACCTAAGTTTAAACCTCAATCCTAACCTTAATGCCTAAACTCTAACCTTCAGAACCTTTAAAATTGAATCCGAACCCTGACCTTAAACCCTAAACCTGACTCTGAACCCTAACCCTAACCCCAAACCCTAACCAGTCTGATGTAATGCAATGCAGCAGCTCTGCCATCATTTCTGTCTTTACAGTATTTACACTGTACATTTCTCAAATATTTTCATTCTTTTTTTGCTGCTGAGGTTCTGTTTTGTGAGGGAGTATTAAGTATTTATGATATATGTCACAAAATCAATATTCAAGTGACCCTGAGACAATTCTGTTGCATTACACTTGCACTTTTTGTATTGCACTGCACTGCCTTCCAGTTTTAGAATTTAGAATTGACTTCATAGTCCTCCTGGCGATATCCAGAGCTCTCAATGGGTGAGGACCAAGTTCTGTCGCTAACTCCCTCCATCACCATCTGCCCACTCAGACACTGCGATCATCGGCTGCTGGTTTGCTAGAAGTTTTCTGGGCAAGACACAGAACGGTTGGAGATGCAGAGAAAACACTTCCTGCAGACAAAAAGCTTCAAGCTTAAAAAAAATCTTTTTGACACTTAAACCTGCTGCTGTTTCATGCTTGTTTTAATGTTTTAATCATTTAGTTGTAAAGCACTTTGTATGAAAGGTGCTATACAAATAAAGTTTAGAATTATTATTAGTAGTAGTATTGATACTTGAACTATGTCTTCATCAACAGAATAATTTAAAAGTACTTTAAAAAAATACTGTATTCTATGACTTGATCACTTGTAATCTAACATGGCTGAATTTGATCCATCCCTGGATCACTAAAATAAGTTGTACATAAGTTTGTTCTGTAAACTGTCGAGTGCAAATCTCAGTCTTCACATTCGGAATGACCGGTCTGTGAAGCAATCGGCTTCACATTATTATTTACAAGAAGCTCATTAGAGAACTCAATCTGTTGACTATTTCATGTGTTCATCATTTTTTAATCAGCTGTGTTGATGCACTTGATTGCACATTTCTAATATCACATCAATTATTTACATGTTCAATTCAACTTTAAGCTGAAGCCTTCCGTGCTTTCAGCTGTACGTCACATGGTCTTGATTCAAAAATGTCAAACGGTCAAATCAAATTCCTAACACTAACAACCATGTGTAAACTTGTGCATCATATGCAAAATATTTCTCACTTTCCATGCTGCAGAGTTTTGAGCGGGGGCTCATGCATGGTAGATGCAAAGCTGACACATATGGCTACCTTTGTGCATAAAATGAGGCTCGAGTGAATTATAAAACACGTTTCGTTTTTTTTTTTCTTTGCTCTGATGTGGTTATTGCATGATAATTTGGGGTCTTTGATGTTCTTGCAAAGTCGTGCCATCTCTTTTATATCAGCCTTTGAAGTGGTTGCAGTGCGTAATGCTGTGTTGCTTTGGCAGCGCCCACGCGGTCACAGTGTGATACTGCAGCAGATCATTTGGAGACCACTGGGTTATCTATTCCATTTGATGTCTCTTTACATTAACCTGGAGAAGCCGCTGTCTCAGCAGTCACCACAATGCAGGTGAACGATTTTGGAATAAAGGGAAGGAAAACAGTGGTACGTCTGTTAGGATTTTGTCGATTAGCTGTCAGCTGGTTGACTTTCTGAACTATGCACGCGACACCACCAGGGAGCATCAGAGAACTTTGGATTGCTTCATTTGCCAAGTTTGTACTGCAAAATTGAACATCACTGGAGGTTTGAATGTCTTAATGTGCATCAACATGTCAGTGCGGTTTGCAGAAGTTCACTGTAATTTCAGAGTGAGTGAATAATAAAGGGAATTTATAATAATACTTTTCCTCATGGGCACATGGTCCAAAGGGGCGGAGGTACCCTGAGGGACTCCGATAAGAAGTGCTTCACTCAATATAGCAACAAATAATTCCTAGATCTATTTAGATGTGTGAGGAGTCTCTGACACAACCACCTAAAATCATGTAAATGTTTTTAAAGTGGGAGGGCAGACTCCCCAAGGGGGCTCATTAAATGTAAGATGAAAATATTACATTTGCTATTATTAACCATCAGGTGGACATATGTGATATCCCAGGGTCAGAAACACCCCTGAGCAGGTGTGTGTGCACAAACGAAAAGAGACAGAGAGAGAGAGTGAGTGTGTGGGTGTGTGTGTGTGTGTGTGTGTGTGTGTGTGTGTGTGTGTGTGTGTGTGTGTGTGTGTGTGTGTGTGTGGGGCGGGGGCGGTGTCAGGTCTACGTCTCTAAATTTGAAAACAGACACACACAAAAGGCATGAAACGACCTCTGATCAAGAGAATGAGCCAGAGAAAGAAATCACTTCTGGATTTAAATTCTGTTTGAAGTTCACCATGAAAAATAAATCACTTTCATACGAAGGGGTTGTTTTCAGAATTATGCAATCAGTCATCACGCCACTGCTTTGACAAACGACAGTTTACATGAGTGCTCCGACGCTGATCACAACCCTAAATGCTCTTTTGAAAAATGGAGCTGTCAAACATTCACACACATCTCTCAGATTCCGACGCTGACTGAATAGATGACTTCTGAAGATCTGTTTGATTGTAGTTGCACTTTTTCCTCAATGCTTCAAGCAGTGAGCCTTGCTTTCCTTTCAGGGCTGTAAACAAACCTCCCAACAAACTAAGTGATGTATGTATTTTGTACTGTAACAGAGTAACTATGTCAAAGGTGTTATCCCAGTAATGGAACGTTTTACATTTGATGACTTTTGGTAAATGTTCTCAACTGTGTCAGTGTTCGAACTTACAAGAGCATCAACAGACTGTTGTCATCTCCATTTAAAACCCTTCAACAATTAACATCATTCACACAGGACACAAACAGAAAGCAAAAGTAATATAAGACCTTGTTTTCAATCTTGATTATTTCCATACGTGTGTGTGCATATATATATATATATATATATATATATATATATATATATATATATATATATATATATATATATATATATATATATATTCAGATTAGTAATGTGACTAAACGGGAAATATGCCAATTATCTGGGTAATTTGCGCTTAACCCAAAAAACACAGGTAGTTTTCAAACAACCCATCCTTCCGGGTTGTTTGGGTTAGTTAGGGATAATTAGTTAGTGCTCGTAAATGGATTTTTAGCTAGCCAGGAAAAATTCAGCAGGTAGGTAGCTAGTTTTGATAATGTTGATAACATTAGCTAGCTAGATGTAGTATGTTTGCACATTACCCTAAAACATGGGTAGTTTGATAACAACCCATCCTTCCGGGTATGCAAATAACCCAGGTAATTTGCATATTACCTGTTTTT
Source organism: Aeoliscus strigatus (assembly GCA_901007665.1). NCBI lineage: Eukaryota > Metazoa > Chordata > Actinopteri > Syngnathiformes > Centriscidae > Aeoliscus > Aeoliscus strigatus. Next base: position 293,859 of record CAAKHB010007506.1, on the reverse strand, counting down.
TCACATTACCCGTAACACATACACACACACACACATATGTGTGTAGTATATGCAGTATATATATATATATATATATATATATATATATATATATATATATATATATACTGCATATGGGTGTGTGTGTGCAGCTAATTTAAATACACATTTGCCTGCAGTAACGTAGCCGATTACAGTTTATTTTGTTATGAAATAATGAACTTAACACGGTTACATGTCAGCAGTTACTCGCTAACACTGACCATCACTAACATTCGTTTGCTCCGGCTCAGTTGAGTTTAATCACACATTTGGCTGCAGCCAACAAAGATGCTCAGTCTCTTCAAGTGGTATCGGCGTTATTGGAAAAAAGTCAAGGTTACAAATTCACTTGGCGTGTCGCCCCCGCCCCCACTTCCCCCCATCCATGTTGACTCCATGGTGGCGCCTCTCACTTCTTCCGCTGCATCGTTCAAAATTTTTCATTTTGACATCATTGCAAATACATCACATTCCTGTACTTTGTACTCCAGTGTGTATACTTGTCTTCTCTTCATTTCAGCACTGACCAGTCAATTAGTCTGCTGAAAAAAAAAAAAAAGACAGACGCAAATCCATCCAGTTCTTAAAATAACAACACACCGAAGAGAAACCCAATATCATTTTAATCCATGAGTGCAAAATAATACCGACTGAGAACATGGATGTGATCTATATTTGGATCCACTGCAACCTTGTTTATGTGAGATGGGTTCATGAAATATTTGTGTCGATGAAATATTTATTGGACATGAAGGCAGGTCAAAAGGCATATTATGCCCAATAAACATGAAATTTAGTGGAAATAATAGTTGAATGCATGTTATAGATACAACACCACATGTAAATACTTGTTACTACATGCACGTTTCAGTTAATTACTTCTCACGTAAACAGCATTGTGAGGAAGCCATACCAGGAGAAATGTAGCTTTAAGAAAAAAAAAGACTGAAAATCAAAGAAAGTCCCAATGAAAACCAGCTCGACTGTATTTGTTTTTGTATAAACACAACATAAATTACTGCTAATATGACGATTACAGACATTTATTCACTTTCTTGTTTAAAAAAAGCCATAAAACCCTCTGATAATTTACAAAAACATGGTGTCCCTGTGCTATCCAAGGCACGCCTGTGCCTCCCCGCCCCCCGAGAGAGTTCTTCGTACCTTTACTGTCCTGTTTCCCCCCACAACAAATATTTGATATTTCAACATGGTATTTTTCTGCATCTTAAAGAGAAAAAGACATTTTGATGTTTACAGTGCTAAATCTTGTATACATAGGGATTGTTTGGGGAGGATGTCGCTCACATCGGAACAATTTCATTTTAAAAACAAACATTTGCTCGAGTACACTGCTTTGCTTCAGGAGTGCGAAACTTCAGGAGCCACGTACTTCTAAAGGCGTGCAGATATGCACAATGTAAACATTTTTCCTTCCTGTTAATCCAGACTTTTCTCGATGAAAATGGAAAAAAAAATCCTAAACACATAAGAACACCTATATAAGCTCACTGTTTCCCAAACACACCACTATTCCTCTGCGTCAGAGTCCGGAGTCCAAAAGGCTTGTGCTACAGAGGAATTGACCTGTAATTGCCATTTTAAGGCTCGGTGTAGTTATACATTTACTTTGCGGGTCCCCGGGTCACAATGCACAGCATTGCTTTTGACCTCTTGAGATATTTTATTATTTTCTACAAAAAAAAAAAAAAAAAAAGAACACTCAGGGTACATTTCAGCAGCCTTTGATACAGCTGCTTGTCATTTTGTCTCTCACGTCTCTACGAAGCTAAGTCTCTTTGGCAGTCAGTGCACCTTCAGTTGTTACCTTTTCCCGATTTCACTTTGCCGAAGAAAGTGGATGTTATTAGCGCTGTCTGCCAACTCTGGGTACTGCTCGATGGACAGCACGTAGTACCCGTCGTACCCCAAAACTTTGCCGCTACTCAGAAGCTGCCTCTTTTCTCCCTCTGTCCACGGGCGGACGCCCTCCTCTCCGTCCCGCACTCGCTGTTGCTCTCTTGCCCATGCACCTGCCAAGGCGCGCTGACGAGCGAGTTCCACAACCCGCGCTTTCTCCTCATCCACCGTGGATCCGTAACGAATGTGAAGGGCCAGGGCGCCAGCACGGACCTCCACGTCTGCGAAGCGGCGAGTGCGGCTATCCATGACAGTGGTGGACTGAGAAACAGTCACGTTGACGCCGTTCTCCAATGTTTTGTGTCCGCTCGTGAGGTGCAGCGCAGCAAGGTCAGCATCTGGAAGGCCTGGTTTGACAAAGTAGTGTGTATCCCGCCCTTCTATGGTGAAGTGTAGGTCTTCCAAATAAAAAGCGTTGTTTAAGATGGTTGCCACCTTGGTGCAGTCCTCACTGGCCACATTCAGCGTGTGAGTGTGGACGCTGCCTTTGTATAAAGCAAACCTAACAGCTCGTCCGATGGGAGACATTACCGCTGAGAACCACAGCCAAGACTTTTCGCCTCTGCGACCTCTACTGAGATGGACTTCTGGCAGCCGCTCGAATGACAAGAGAGAATGTGCTTGTCTGGTTACTTCCTGCTGGACCCCAGAGAGAGACTGTAGGAAAAGTGCAGTGAAACGTTAACGCCTGAACATGGCAGAACCTGACTCTCCAGGCCATTTAGAACCAGCTACCGCTCTGCTTCAGAGTTTTCCATCCTCAGCTAAGGTGTTGGTGTTTGCAAGCTGCTTTCTCAAAAAACAGATTCATCCTCCCATTTTACATTTTACAGCAACAATTTTTACGTTGCTACAGAACCAAAATTTGTAAAAATGCATGATAGAACAGCAGCACACCACAATGCATATATGATTAGTTAGTGGTAAAATGAATATGAGTACACATTGTGCTCATTATCGGTGTTATTATGAAGTATGGCCCAATCCTACCTGATTTTTTTATGAAACGACGAGCAAACCAATTCACAATACAAAACTAAATAAATAGTATAATTGCTCCCCGATAGTTGCCTATTTTCTCTCACTATTCAGTGATCATGTGTGACAAAGTAATGGAACCAACCGGCAGATCGTCCCACAGCTGACTCTTCCTCAGTTCGTAAGACGGCATGCTTAGGTCGAACTTGGGCACGGGAAACCCGGGAATGGTGTTGTGAAGATGAAATCCAAAGGTTACAAGCCAGCTGTTCACATCTGTAAAAGAAATACCAAGAATTACAACCACAACATACCGGCTCTTCCCTCAAAGAGCAGATGGGTACACATTTCCACTATTTTCTGTTATTTAGTAGATGAGAAAACACTTGGCTGGACACCATAGAAGACAATAACCAATAGTCTATGTAGTAATAATCACCAGCAGCTGCTGCTTCCGTATCGTACCTGCAACATATTCTCTGACTTCATGCACTTTGCTGATGGGGTTGTTATTTCGAAACATGTACAAGTTGAAAGGAGCTGGCTCTTGTCCCACTTTCTTCAAAGTAGAAACATCTGGAACGGTCCACCTCCCAGACATTATATCATAATCTCTCTCCCCGAAGTGCAGTAGTTTGGTGAGGGGGTCGTACAGTCCTCCGTGGAATCCGAGGACCAGCTGAAAGTCCGGGTTTGAATCAAAGTAGACCTCGCCGTACGCCGTGTACTGGAGCTGTTTGACCAGGAGGCCGTTGCTGGTGAAGACGGCCAGCGGCGTGCCGGTGTTGTCACAGGCGATGTAGAACTCCTCTCCGCTGCTGATCTCCATCGCAAACAGGTGGCCTTGAAGGTCGTAGTAGAGTGAGGTGATCTCTGAACTGGAGTGGTTGTATACATGTGTAATCCTGGCCGGGTAGCTCAGATCAGCGTAGAAGTACTGAAGATGTTGGCCCAGGCTTGTCTTGGTGGACACTCTGCGACCGAGGCCATCGTAACGATATTGAATTGTCCAGCCGCTGCTCTTGCTGTACACCCGCACCAACAGTCCTTTAGAGTTGTACTCAAAGATTTCTGCTCCCCTCTGCCGGAGGAAACCATCTTCATCCATTCGGTACTGGATGTCTCCAAGACGGGTTATGCGGTCTCTCAAGTCATAGCGCAGAGGGAGGAGTCTGGCGCTGTTTCCTGCATTCAGAAGGTGCAGATTTCCATTCAGATCATACGTATAGCGCCACATAACCTTTTCGTTCAAGTAGACCGTCTGCAGCTGGCCGTCCACGTCATACTCATAGGCGTACTTGGTGGTGTTGGCAAAGGGGCCGATCTTAATCTCTCGCTTGGTGACTCGGCCAACGTCGTCGTATTGGAACGTGATCCAATACATCAGAGAGCGGAATATCTCATACTGGATCTCCTTGATGCGGCCGTGTGCGTCGAAGTGCTTCGTGTACGTCATGACAGCAGTGGATATGATCTGATTTATGTCATAGTATATCACCCCGAACTTTCCGAACTGCTCAATCTTTCCCGAGATGTCGTCAAACTGGTATAGATCGATGGGTAGCGGCGTTTCATTGATGACCCCTTGCACGCTGGTGACACGTAGGCTGCTGTCGTAGGTATAATCAAAGCGCGCGTTGACCATGCCATCCTCACTGAAGCGGAAAATCTGCCGGTCCACCAACGGACCCACTTGGCGATAGCGAATGGAGCAGATGAACCCTTCGTTCTGCAGGTTGACGGTCTTCAGCACGCCGGCGGTCTCGTCGTAGGTGAAGCTGACTCTGGTGCTGTCGTACAAGATCTCCGACAGTTTGTTCTGCCGCCGGTACCTGTACAGGACCCTGCGGCCGGTGCCGAAGTGAGAAACTCTCAGCAGGAGGCCGTCTTCGCTGTAGTCCACAGCTACCGAGGCGTTGCTCTCTGGCGGGTGATAGAGGTTCCTGTAGTAACCCACTGAACGGACTGTTTGCATGGTGTATCGGGCGACACTTGGCATGGTGACAGCAGCGAGCCGGTCAAGAGGATCAAAGTCAAATATGTACTGGCGCTGACTGTGGAGCAGGAGGACCATGGACTTGGAGGGGAGAGAGAGAAAAATGCAAGCGTTTTATTGAGTGGTATAATATTTAATGCATGATATATGTGTAATATCAAAGAGGATGAGTGCAGGAACAGGGAGAAATATGAAAAATGTACAAGCTTGAATCAGCCATAACTGTTGTGTGAGAGCAGTTACAAGATAAAACCAAAAATGCAGTAGTATAAAGGACATTACATTCTATCTGATGATCTTTTAGATTATTCTGCATACATGTGGTTACATAAAAAATAAAAATAACTAATTGAGACAAATATGTGATTCAATGACAGTTACTTATGGAAGAATGATGATTTCAATTATTCATTTATAATAATTACTTACATTTAATATATAAAACTTAGTCTATGTGTTTAATAGTATCATTTTGGGGGTTCAGGAGTTTCACAGTAGTTGCTGTGAGTTCAAACATTTGTACAAGTCATGGCATTACTTTGATGATGTCACTGAAATAGTCACACAACTAGTGCTTTTTAACCTAAATAAATATTGTCAAAGTAACTTTCCACTTCAACCTCAAGGAAAAGCAATTTCCATTATTAATTGTTGATACATAAATAAACCAGATAGGTAAATGTGCAGTAAATGCACTCTGGAGTGGATCTGTCTGCTGAAATGCCGTGTCTGGCCATCTGCAGCTCCACTGAGGCTCCCTGTGCTCCTCATGTCAGGGTGTTGACGTGGCCTCTCCAGCTCACGCCACTGAAGGAATATCTGCATGTTTCTGAAGCAGAGCATCCCTGCGCTGCTTCAAAAGCCCCGTGCGAAGGAACTTATTTCTGTGCGTGAGATGAACAGTGATACAAATGGAGCGTGTTCTTTTTGACTTTGTGAACGAGTGGACGTATCAGAGGACTTGTCAGGTTTGATTACCTCTGATCAAAGCTATTTGATAAGATTCCCATCCATTCTTTAAAGTGGCATTCACGCCCTGAACAACCTCCACTGAGGGGGGGTGAGGAGGTTATGTTTTGGAAGTTGCTTGCCTGCTGGTTGTCAGATTTGAATAAAATGTCGAGTAGCTGCTGCTAATGGACCAGTACCAGATGATTTAATGTTGGTGGTGTTCTGGAACCATCTGGATCCAGGAAACATTTTCAGCATCTGCGTCTAGAACTCCACAATAGCAGTATTGACTGTCTCTGTGGGGCAGTGGTTAGTGGGACTGTCGGGGGTTGGAGCCTACACAGGGACGGAGGGTTGTTTTTGGTTTTACTATTGAAATAAAAAAGAAAAAACTAGAGGTCATGATTATTTTATGTTTTTTTTTTAATAACTAGTTGACTGTTGGTGACAAAGTCATGTTTGTTAGTATATTAGAGGAGATCAAATGAATGGAGGACGATAATATTGGGTGGAAATGAGCTGCTTGGAGCTCTACGAGTGCTTTTCTATTCTATTTCTATAAGTGTAGAATATCAAAACAACCGATGTTACTATATTGTAGAACCATGAAAAACATGTTTATGTCCATGAAGGCTTGACAGGCCCGAGATCCTGGTTCACAAAGACGCTGGAACAAACCTCTCGCACTATATATCTTATCTCTTATCGGCTCCTCTGGTCTTATCTCTTACCTGCTCCAGGTAGGTGTAACTCCATATCTTCCCATCAGCAAACACCCTGGACACCAGGCGGCCCTGGGTGTCGTACCCCAGTTTCTCAGTGGTGGGACCTCTCTGCAGGGCACTGATTTGTCCGCTGCTCGTGCGGCTGACGTTCACCGGCAGCAGCTTGCTGCTGGGCACCCACAGCACTGGGTGACCTGCTGTGTCATAGATGATCTTCAAGAGGAATTTTCGGTGATCATCATAAATCTTCTCTGTCCTCAGGGTCCGATCGTAGTCGACTGAAAGGATGTTTCGTCCGTTCACCTGAGGGAAGGAGTTGATTTACGAAAGTTGAAGAAAAACTACTGCTAATTAGACACTTCTTCATTTGGGTGTCAGTGGAGTTCGCATGTTCCTGTCAGGCCTTTAAAAAAAATGTTTTCAGGGAGATTAACACCTCCTTCAAGAGGCTCATTCAACTGAGAGACACTCTGGCGATTGTTCAGGTACACTTAAATCACAACCTCCTAAATTTAGCGGAGACAATAATTACTGGAGGTAAAGTAACCACCCGAGTCAAGATCATGAAATGCTGTACGCCATAAATCTGAGTGTGTGATTATAAGGTGGGCTAAGAGGAGGTGTGTGTCTGTGTACAGTCCTAGAATACTGATGACCCCATCATGTCAGGAAATAAAAGTTGATGTCGTCTATAAATTCAAATGGAAAAAAAAAATATCATTTTCACAAGGTTATATTAAGGACAGCGACACATCCACAGAGTCAAATATCATCAGGCCCCTTCTGGTCATCTTCAGTGCAGTTATACGGTATTTCAGGCCACGATATTCAACCGAGTCATGTTTAATTAATTAGTAACGACGGATTTTAACTCATTGTAGCATGGAGAACGGAGGTTCTCGATGTGTTCTCTCAGGAGAGGCAGATCTTGTCACTGATGCTACTACGCCCGTGATGTCTAAGAAGCCCCTCTGAGCTAGAAATCTGTTAAACGAAAAGCGGCCCTGAATGTGTCCTCTCTCAGTTGACAAAGTGAGCTAAGAAGGTAAGCGAATCCCAGAAAAGTTATTTTCGGTCTCAGAGCCAGACACTCTTTCCCCAGTTCATTGCAAAGCCCAAATAGTCTCAGTGACAAATCAAGAGGGAACGCTAGGTATTCAAATATAACCTGCCCTGAAACTGCTGGCCTGGAAATAAATGTTTCTTTTTTTTTTTTTTTTTTCTTTTCCTTATGAGTTCTGTTCTTGTGAACACAAATGTGATAAATAAAAGCAAAATTAAGTTCTCGCCGACCACAAAAAGTAATGAGGATTTGCACTTCATGTGGGGACAAAAGCTGAGCTTGCGAGCACTTGTAGCTTGTATTTGGTGACTTCATATACCCGCCATATTACTTTTACTGCGGAGAAAAATCAGGTCTCTGCCGGCACTGGACCATCAGCTTGAGTCTGATGGCACTTTTCCACTACACAGTTCCAGCTCGGCTTGGTTCTCAGTCTGCAGGGACCGATCAGAAGCTGTCACTCTGCGACATGAGTCACATGTTTAATACTAAGGTGGTACTAAAAAAAGTACCAGGAACCAGGTTCACCAGTGGAAAGGCGAAGAAGGCCGCAGAGTTGAATTCAGTCGAGTCGTGTGGTGGAGAAGCTCCATGAGGTAACTTACTTCTTTGCATCGATGTCCTGTTTAGGTGTTTGACTGTGTGTATTATTTCTTTTAGTGCTTTTAGTAGTAGTATTGTATTGTGCTTTTCATCACTGTGTGTTTTTTATCGGTATTCATTCCTGTTCTTGTTTAATTGAACTGTACAGGAACTGATGGAAAGTGCTGTCTATTTCTATTATTATTATTATTATTATTATAATCCAATGCAGGGAAAAGGAAGTATCATACCCGAAGCTTGCGTCCAAACACAATCACTTTCCCTCTGGCTTGTTCTTTGCGGAAGCGCCACTCAACCAAGTTCTGCCCGCTCTCCCCTGGCAGGCTCATGTTGCGTCTGGCCACGGTCGGGTTGGCAGCTCCCGCCAGGATGTGCGGCTCTGTCTGGTAGTGGGTGTCCATCCCGTTGGCATACGTAATCCGTAGCGAGTTGTCGAAACCCACTTGATAGCTGCTTCTACACTGGTCTGTAGACACAGAGGGCGACGTAAAAGGATTACACGCTGGAATTAATGTTAAAAATCTCCTGAGGTAATCGTGCAGAAAGTATTTAGTGTTTAAAACGTGCGTTTTCTGAGGGAACATGAATGATGTGCTGAAATACGCGGGCCATCTGGCTAACAAGTGGAAAACATTTAAATCCAAGGTTGATGGGTGTCTGCAAAGCCACAAATCCACACTCGGAGAGAGTAGTCGTTCACACTGACATCTGTCAGACCTTCTGAGCTGTAATGATACACAACTTCAGCTTACTCGACATCGCCCCAGTGACCCTGGAAAACAATGACAAATCACTCAGTCGCTGCCTGCTGCTAACTTACCCTGAGCCAGAGTGTAGAAGGCACGGATCACTGACGTGTTGGTGGTGATGCTGATTTCCTCCTCTGTCAGGGAACTCTCAATATCCACCGTCAGCGCGCTGTATATGTCCGCGTACAAGTTGTTCACCATTCCAGTGGGGAACGTCACGTTCATCAGTCGTCCTTCACTGTCATATCTGTTTGACAGAGAGAACGTCGAGTGGAAAGAAGCATCGATATGTACGAGGTGTCTCTGTGTGCCACCGTGCATTCAATTAAAAGATCTTTATTTCTCAGGGTGAGATTGTAGTTTAATTAAAATGTCATCCGTGTTCTTCTGATGTCCAACGTTAATTTTAGGTGGGACTGTCAGCTGTCAGACGAGTAGAAAACTGACTGACGTGTTCTAATCTTGACTGAATAATCTGTTTTTAGCGATAGAGAGGCTGGTACTCAAGGTATATTTACACAAAAATATTAGTCACTGAAAGGAATTGCAACCAAACATGTTATTCTAATTGGGCCAGTGTCCACTTTGGTTGTTTTCATTTAAATTCCTGGTTTCTATAAGTGACTTTGAGTGGTTTTGTGATCAATGTCAACAAATCACTCTCCTGGTATCGATGCAACTGCAAAACTGACACAAGAACCACGACATCTTAAACACAGGAGTTTGTAAAGTAGCGTCCTTTAAAGATTTCGAGGAGTCAAACTAGGCTATTTAGGGGATCTGAGGCAAATTTTATAATTAGGTTTCAATTAAATGTGCACCCTAGAGCAGATCGCAGGTACGCACGGAAACTAATTATAGAGTAAACTTGTACCGAGCTACAGGATGAGGAGGAACACACACCAGGGTTACGCACATGTGTTCACACACAGCGCAGACGTAGCTCATTACCTGCGGTAATTTGAAACAAAAAATATCGGTGTCAAATGATGGCACGAAACATGCTCACACATAAAACTGTAAACTTGCTAATAATCCTCCTCAAGAGTGACTTTTTTTTTATTGCTAAACACACTATCTGTCATTATGCACAGTGCATTTGTTTGCATAATTCACATTACTATGCAGGAAGTAGGAGGTGTGTTGAATGCGTTCCGATGCAGATGAAGGTTTCTAGAGACTCTAGAGCCGTTCACTCACTCGTAGAAGGTCGTCCAGCCGATCTCTGACGTCTTTGTCGCCAGCAGGCCGTTGTTGCCATGATACGTGAGAAGGACCAGCTCTTGGCCCTGAGCCGTCAGCGTTTTCAGTCCCCCGTTGGTGCCCATGGTGAGCCAGATCACCTGGTTGTCCGGGGCAACGATACGCACCGGCATTCGGTTTGGGTCTCTGCGTATTCTCAGGGTGTTTCCGTTACTGTCTGTGACGGCTGTGATGTCGTTCTCCGTGCTGTAGCTGAAAGTGTATTTCAAGTCGCCCGTGAGCAGACTGGCTGTGTGCTGGTGAGTGCCGTTGCTATCAAACATGTACAGTTCCTGGGCGTCGGGGGAGGCCACCTCATATGTGTTGCCAGCGGAAGTTGGCCCGTTTCTGGAGATGGCCCGGATGCGGATGTTGCCCAAGTCTGCCATGTAGAGGGTTCCATCTGGAGCTGCTACTAAAGAGGACGGAGCATTGAGCTTTGCATCTTTGGCATAGCCGTCCCCTGTCTGGTAACAGTCACAGTTGGCGTCGTTCTTGCAGTCGCAGTCAGAGGGGGCTCCGGCCAAATGTGTTATCTCGCCGTCCACAGAAACCATCCGGATCCTGCTCATCTTTCTCTCATCTGTCTCGGCGACGTAGATGGCGCCGTGGTAAGATATGGCAATGGACACAGCAGATTCCAGAGGGGTTAAGAGCGCTCGCTGCCCGCCGGCCACGCTGCGCTCCACAGCGGCTAACGGGCAGTGGACGGGACGGCCCGCTGCGATGCTCACTTGACCGTTGTCTGTGATGCGCAGCACTATGTTATTGTCCAGGACGTAGAGCGAGTTGTCCATGGGACTGACTGCCAGGTCTGTGGGCCACTCCAAAATAACCTGCAACACAGGAACATTCAGTGTTTCACGACATGTGTTCACTCAGAGGGAATCGGTGACCCAGAATTCATTCACATAATTATTTGCTTTCTGGTTCGTCTTTTCTGCGGCGCTGCAGTAACCCGGTAACTCAACTAGGTACATGAGGAAAGCAGCATGTTGTGATTCTGAAACAGGAAGTTTGTTAATTGACGTCGGCATGAATCTGAAGCTGTAGAAATGGACTCGTCTCGCACAAACCAGAGTGCTTACTCGGAGCTTTTCTCAATAAACGAAACAGAAATCTTACGTTTTGTCAGTATAATACAAAGGAGAACCTCACTGACTGCTAGAACCAGTGTAGGTTTGTTTGAGTTTGCTGACATTTATTTATGAATATCCTAAATTGGGAGGAGGCTATTTCCTGAAAAGAAAACCAAAAACTGAAGCACTACCTCCACGGTGATGATACCACTTTATTTAATGGCGTTAAATGATGATGTTCAAATTTAGTGAGCGTACCGAAAAATATTTCTGTACTTAAGTCCAAAATGCAGCCATTGGACTTTAAACTGGAACTAAGAAAATGACCCATTACTGACTCACCTGCCCCTGTGAGGGGGAGGGGGGGGGCATATTTTTGATATTTGTTTTGTGCTTTCCACATTGTGGTCCCTCAGGTCATCCTCCTGACCCCCAGTCTCTTCAAACTGACGGCCTTCTTTGTCCCTGACATGCTTCTCTTGCATTCCGTTCAAGTCTTAAGACCCGCTCCTGATTTCTAATTTTACTACCACGATCTGATTCGATTGATTTCCATTGTCAATTCTGGCTGTTTTCTAATCTATTATTATTATATTTTTTTTTGTTAAAAAAGTGTCTCATCTGTATCAATCCCTTTGTTTACCTGTGAGACAGATATCTTATTCTATCAGTATCGTCTGGAAAACACTTCTGTTGTCCGTAACTGTGTGTGGACATCATATTTAATCACACTGGAGTAAATCATGTGACGGTAGATAAGCTCTTATCACGTTGTTTTGATCCCGGCCATCTGTATACATCTGAACCTCCACTGCTGATGTGGATTTTCACAGATAATTCTGGCCACAGTTGCAGGGAAGGTCACATTCCCTCGAGTTTTTGCGTCCTCTGATTAGACGGAGATAAAATGTGACATCTTCATTGAAATTTTTAACTCTATAGCAGGACTTTTTTTCCCCCCTGTGTGGTTATTGTAACTCTGCCAAAATAACCTTGAGCATTTACATCACACTGTCCTGCCCCATTCGTGCTGCACACACACTGCACAACCGCCCCAGCAGCCCCAGCGAGGGGCTCCCCGATGGCCGAGCACTTAAGCACATCATATTAATTAAAATTAGGGCAAAATATGGTTCATGCATAGAGAAGGGACAACATCATTCATTGTATTTTGGATAAAATTCAACATTATATTACCCAGGACGACCTTTCAAAAAGGAATTCTCTCTGTATTTTTAAAAGAAAACCAAAGATTTAAAGATCTATTTTTTTTATTGTTATCATTTTGAAACAATATCATAACCCAGGCTGACACAGTCATAATCTGTAGTATCAGTCATTTTATTGATTCTATTTTTATTGTTGAATTTACCTTGCCAGATGGCACTGAGGAATGAGAAGCATGCGCGTGAGCGCCTCAACGTGTCATCGCTGTCAACGTGCTCCTGGTAGGATGACTAATAATGGTGGGAGCATCTAGATGAACTGACATAGTGATGTTTGGACGCCTGAGGAGTCAGCGCCTGGCCAAAATGTATCATCACTGGCTCGTAGGCAAGCCAAACACCCGCAAACACTCGCCCCCCCCGGCTTACGTTCCAGTCTTTTACATACCACAAGTCTTTCTAACTGACTTCAATACAGATGGAAAAAAGTGTGATCTTCTGCCAGGGTCACTGGTTTCCCACTGCTGCTCTCTACTTTTCAAGTGTTTGTGGTCCTGCACTTACACGACGTCTTTCCATTTGAAAGCCGATCTGCAGCAGAGCACCGGAAATGTAATTAAAATGTAAATTGCTTCGTTAAAAAACAAAAGGAAGAACGAAAAAAAAAAGGATGTTTTGTCTCCTGTAGCCGAAACACATAAGATGCGTATGCATGCATTCATGGCCTGTTGTGTGGGGAGAGGAGGCTGATTTGATCTCAGTCTTGAGCAGATTTGTGTTTTGGAAAAAAAAAAAAAAAAAAGCCATCCGTCATCAGCTACCGCAGAAGAAATTCGGGAAAAAAAAAAGTTTTGTGTGCAAGGACGTAGCTGCGGCAGCGGGCTGCTTCATTATCATGGATGGTGTAAGTGTCCTCAGTCCTGAGGATTTCTGGTGGAACACTAAACACTAATTCAACTCCAGCCACATCAAAACAGCCCCTCACTGAGTAATTATTCTTCCCTCCATATCATCTGCCGTGACCTGAAAACTCATCTCTTCAATAAACCCTTCATGTCTCTACTTCCTGCCCACATCACATCCTTCGCCTGGCGCACACGTTTCCACCTGTACTCAGAAACTCTGCTCTTGTTTGTTTGAGAGCAGAAGCGTTTGCTTCAATGAGCACAATGTAGTATCGCTGTTCCAGACGTCGCATCTAATTCCACGAATTCCTCTTCATACTTCTCCGTCAGGTGAAGGCTTATTTGTATGTATCTACTTAAGATGAAAAGGATTTTGTTGAATAAAGAAAAAAAATCCGTCGTTATCAACAACTCGGATTACTTCTATAACTTTATCATGTGTAATATTGCAAAAGAACAAATTACGCCATGATCTCTCTTGAATCTGTTTCAGACGATAAATCTCCATATGGAACATAATTCAACCAGCATACTGCTCGAATTGACTTGACTACAAACTCTTGACTTTGTATTTGTGACTTAAAACTATGTGCATTTCTATTGATGATTTCTACTGATTTCTATTCGATGTCCAACATACAATAAGCATGGATGAGACTCATCCAAAAATAATTACATTTGGATTAAAAAATTATGTTGCTAAGCAGAAGAGACACAGCTAATTTACTTATTTGTTAAAATTATTACAGAGTATTTATTTATTTACTATTTCCATTATTATTTTGAAAAGTGGATGCTGGCAGCAACTGTTTGCTAATGTGAAATGGAGAACCACTGTTAAGTGTTCATGCAAATTTTCAGCGAATCCGCTCATGTAATTCTCACCACGGTGACCCGAGAATTGCCAGAGACCTGCACATGTGTGACTCGCTGCGATATGTCTGCCAGCCACCGACCATTATTATTCATGAATGATGAGCCATACAGCATATATAATAACAGAACATATCAGTGGGGGATCATAGGTGAGAAAAAGGAGGGATATTGGCGGGGGCACAAGGTGGCACTGTGACACGCTCAATAGGAGCACGCCTGCAGTTTTAATAGACACTTGGCTGTTTAAGTCACCTGATTGATGTCCATGCTGTTGTCACAGGTCAGAGGGCGAGCTGACGTCAAGTCGTTGGAGCCCAGGAACGTGGAGATGATGCCGTTCTGGTCCACCTTGCGGATTGTGGTGCCATCGACGAAAAAAATCAGACCATTCTTGTCCACGGCGATGCCTGTTGAGGAGAGGAAAAGAGGAAAAAAAAAAAGAAGAAGAAAATGCTTGTGATAACAGGAAAACATGGCAGATACGCTGCATCTCTGCTTGCATGACTCAGTGGACGGAACATGATGGATACATGTGTCAAGCTTGCCTTCCCATTATTCAGGTCACTGCAAAAAGCACAGCTATCAATAATTCACAGGCTGCTTTTCTGGTATTAAATTATTTCTCAGGCAGGAGTGGGAAAGGCTGTATTCATACGGTATATATGCACTTGCTGCCTCTTGCAACCCTCCTCTCTAAAAAGGGACCCGCTGACGACCACAGGAGGTGTGTGTGTGTGTGTGTGTGTGTTTGGGGGGGAAGTTAAACATCATCAATAATCTGCACATCGAGATATGAGCGAGCGCAAACGACAGCATCGGACGATTCCGGATGAAAGGGGTGAAATCCGTGCAGTTGCCATGGAGACAGCTGTGGGCTAAATTGTCTCAATGATTGACTGTCAGCTCCGAGTCGTAAGCGTCAGCCAAGCCAGTGTGGAGGAGCAATAACCATTCGCCCCAGACTGGGAAAATACATTAACGGGTCACGGCAGCCTCCATACCGCTCTCCGCATTATCTTGCTGCTTAATAGACATTGGGACCTATGGGGGTCTAATCATACCTCGACTCATCCCTGACAAAAGTTTTCTTTACACCTGATGAGGTTTTGATTGAGGAAAATGTGCTAATAGTTTGGTTTTGGGGTATTTAAAAAGTTCTCAACAGTTTAAACTTCGGTTTTACCTCCAGAGTATGATTTATTTTTCAATGAAGCTTTTAAAAGCCTCTACAGAAGGTGAGTGGTTTGGTTTGACCTGTGGCTAGGTCGGCACGAGATTGCTTTCTGCTAAAACATTGACGAGCTGAGGGGGCCCACAGCGAATGCTTTGGGAGCGAGCTATTTGACCGTCTGTGAATCTCAGACAGATGAAAAGTGTCACTTTTGAGCAGAGTTCACCAAATGTCTGGGAGGAGAAAAAAAAAAAATCAGCCATCTGCTGTTTCCTCTCCGGTCTCGGCTTCAACCCACTCCATCATTAGCGCCGCTGCCTCAGATTGCCTTCGTTCAAGCCTTCATCATCCAGCTGAAGTTTAACTTCTGCAGCTGGCATTCAGAGTGTGCAACACTCAACGCAAAAACAATTCATCTCTGCCTTTTCATCCTGAACAATTTACGAAAAAAGGAGCAATTCGGCCCAAAATGGCACATTTGAGGCAATGTACTTTTCAGTGAGTACAACAGGTGGTACAAGAGTTGCCCACGGATACTTGGAACATTGAGAAGCACGAGCAGAGTCAAATGCAGAGTCTGAGTGGATTGACAAGGCACTGAAGAGCTCTCTCCGGGTACTCCGGCTTCCGCCCACCTCCCAAAGCAGGCTGATGTTAATTGGTGAATCTAAATTCACGATCGCAACCCCGAACTGGAAGAAAACAGACAAAGCCGGAGTACCTGGAGAGAACCCTGGGGAGAGCATGTAAGAGAAACCAGGCCAGAAATCGAACCAGGGACCTTCCCGCTATGAGGCCACGGTGCTATCCACTGCAAACCTACAATTATATTTGTTGTCAGTTGAAAACCGGTCCGCGTCAAGAGACTCGGCACAGATCCCAGTGGCCATGGAGACGTCGACGTGTCAGCTGACACTCATGACTGAACAGTCACCCTGTCCCACCCAGCTACTTCACCGCAACGTCTTCATTAGTCGGAAACGACACCTTTGGGTCCAGTGAGCGACGCCTCCGGAGCTTTGCCTCCATCCCCACAGTGGTTCTCGTCAAAGGGCAGACAGTGTTCCCCGGTTCCAGCCATCACCTCCGCGTTCGACTGCAGATCCTTGGTGCCTGTGAGTGTTTTCGGCCGGTAGATCCTCCGGGAGTTGGTGTCCGACACGTACAGCTGGCCAGTGACCGGATCGGTTGCCAGGTAATAGCGATGTGCTGGGTTGTTGCTGCATTCAAGAGGAAAACCCTCAGTTATTGTACTTCTGCGATGCAATGCTCTTGTCTTGTTCATTGATGCTAATTGGATTTAATGCACAGATTTCTGGAAAATAAGCCAAATGACCCCTGATGGAGTTCAACCACATTTCCCAATGAAAAACTCATTTCGAGTGAAGAATATTATTAACAACTGACTCCATTGTACCTCTCCAGGGAGCGTTCCATTTCAGAGTTGTTTAAATTTTCAGAAAAAGCCCTCGGAAGGGGATGCACAAAGCCATATTGATTAACAACACAGCTTATTTTACATAATTAATAGGTAATAGAATTAAGGACCTTGTATTTCAATTAAAAAGATAACACAATACCAATGTTCAATCAGGTTAAATTCTCATCGTTTTAGTTGCCTTTCACTGAGTCATTTTCACACACACACACACACACACACACACACACACACACACACACACACACACAGAATAGCTAATTTACTGCATTTCTAGCTTTAGTGCTTTTCAAACCTTATTATCAACTTAAATTAGTAGCAAGACTGTCATGTTTGTGGATAATGAGCAGAGCAGGGAAACTGCGTCTATTTTTAATGCTGCGAGAAAAAAAGAAATCTTTAGCAAGAGGGGAAAAGGGGGGAGAGAGGCTTTGAAAATGAATAGAGGAAGAGAAGAAAGGTCGGAAAAAAAAAGATGGAAGTCAAACAAGTGCAGCGGGGTTCCAGTATTAAAAAAAAAAAAAAAAATAAGTGCCAGCTCATTGTGTTTGCTGTCACTCCCCCATGGAGAGATGCATTTGGGGATTTCTAAAATCACCAGCTTATGTTAGAACAGAGCAACAATTACGTCTGGTCATTTGCTTCTGCTGATTTGCATTCTTCCAACCATCATAATAACTTGATTGATTTATTTCAGCATTTAACCCCTTGTGAAACAAGGCAAATAAGATTTTGATTACACATTTTCTGTAATCACTGTGCTTATGCCTAGAACACCCAAAAGAGACTCAGTTGATGGGGGGGGGGGTACTTTTCATCATAGTGCAGTCATAAACACAGCTTCTTTGGTTTGCACTCAAACTTAATGTTACCCCAGCCAACACTGATTGGCTGCGGAGTGGATAACGTGACGGCGAAATAAACGTGGCAATGAAACGTGTTTGTAAAATGATGGAGATGGAGTTATAAACGGTGACTTGTGACATGAGTCAAAGAATATTCCAAGGAAACATGGCTGCTACAAAGTATGCAGAGTGGCATAGAGGAGGAACCGTTTCTTTTACAGTCAACCAGCGGGAGTAGAAAGAAATGAAGTGAAACACCTACATGACATCATGCGGTCCAGTAAATCAGTGCTGCAACAACGGCTGCCGCTGACAGGTCGGGTGCAATTAGAACAGAATAATTAGCAGCTGAAAATCTGACCAACCACAAACCGCTGGTCCAGCTGACTGGTCTCGCACCAGCACTACCGGAAAAAAACCGTATTTATATAACTTTATTTATAGTTTTACCAAAAAGCTGTATTTTATATGTCATTTTACGAAGCCTAAAAACTGTCTTTATCTACTATGTATTTATTTTGTAGTTTAATGAAATGACCTGAACTCTGTATTTTATTTATAGTTTTACTAAACTACATAAACACTGTATTAATTGTAGTTTTATTAAACTATATAAATCCTGTTTTTATTTATAGTTTTATGTTAGTTGTTATGATAGCTTTATGAAACTACAAAAACACAATTTCATTTATAGTTTTATTAAATTACATAAACACTGTATTGATATTTATAGTTTCATTAAACTACTTGAACTCCGTATTTGATTTATAGTTTTATCAAACGACAAAAAAATATATATATCTATATTTATAGCTTTATTCAATTATATTAACACTGTACTGACATTTATAATTTCATCAAACTACCTGAAACATCAAACTATTTTACTTATAGTTTTATTCAACTACCTAAACACTATTTTATTTATACTTTCATCAGGTATTTATTGAATGGGCAAGTCATGAAGAATAGACATATTACCAGACGGAGACCAGACATCCTGAAATTGGTCTTTGATGCCACTGGCAACTTCTGTTTTACACCAGCGAAGAACTGATTTACATCACATGACAAATTTCAATGCTTAGCGGTGCCAGTTTCAACATAAGACACATGGAGACCTCAGGAAGGAAACTGTTCAGGCTGTGGACTTTAACCTGAGACAATAAGGAAACCAATCATATCACATCAGAACAGGGCTCGTGAGTCCAGGTATTAGCTCTCACACATACGTGTATTATATATATTCATACGCTTCCTCGGATCACCTGTCGTGCTGCCTGTCCTGGTCAGGTCACTCTTGAAGAAGAGATTTTTAATCTCAACAAGTTTTTTTTTCTACTCTCCTAGTTAAATATAGGTAATAACATAACCTCCTGCACTCGTGGTCATTAAATCACTAGTGCGAGCTAATTTCCGTGATCCTCACTTCATTGGATGGGTGTTATCTTCATCATGAATACAGAGCAGCTGTGAAATCCCTCAGGGTCTGACAGCAAACTCCAGAACTATACATGTAATTATAAGCTTCACTGACAGATTGTTTATTGCAGCACAGGACTGAGTTACACGTTGTGTGCAGGTGTTCATCAAACTACTGAATTGTTTATTTCCATATTCATTGTTCAAACCATATGCGGTCATATGTGGTCATTTCATCAACAGTTCCACTGACAAATTTCAGCTGTAATTTGTTAGTATCGACCATGGTGGTTGGTGTAAAAGAGAGAGTTTGATTTTAAAAAGGTGATGTATGGAGAGAAGAATGGCAACATGCAGAAGGACAATACACCTACCTGTGTCTAAAGTCCTTATTTCTATGAGAGGGTACACAGGGAGCAGGAAAACAGGGAGAGAGAGTCAAGATCATGAAACTAGTCAAATCTTTCGCAGGGTTGACATGAACATTTGGCTGAAAGCCTTATCGGTCCTCAGTGAAACCTCGGGGGGTAAATACAGCCAGCGCAAACAATGACGGAAGGGTTGATCAGGATGTGAAGTGGTTCTCTGACTCTGTCTAGCGAGGAGGACAAAACAAACAAACAAATGAAAGGCGGCACGTCCAAAGTGCCCCCTTGAAGAATCAACACCGCCACCAGAGAAAGTCACAGGCAATGACAATCCATTTGGCAGAAAGTGGAGAGGCAGGACGGACTCACGGCCCACAAAGAAGAATACACGTCCTCCCAAGACGTTAAAGCCCAAACCTGCTTTCACGCTAGATTTGTCAATTTAGCCACTTACACCGATTGTACTTCGGCAAACATCCCGTATCGTCCCTTATGGAGTGTACCGACTCTTAGCCAAAAAAAACAGCATCCTCTATGTAATGTTAACACAAACCTCAGTGTGTTAGTGGATGTGTGTCTCAACAACACACACACACTCTCTCACTGAGGCACCGACCCGACCTGCCGGCGAATAAACTGCTTTGGCACAGTTTTCATTCCGAGGATATGATGCCTGTAGATGAAGCAGAGGCCAAATGAGGGGTCCGAGACAGCAGCAGCGGTAGCAAGAAACGATCTAACAGCGTCTTCCTGTTCCACAAAGCAGTAAAAACCATGAGCTTGTCAATCCTGAAAAAAGAAAAACTTTTTCAAATTTATTATCAGAGCTGTTACTTTGTTTTTTGTTTTTTATTTTGGGATTAACCACCTGGAGATTTAGAAAATCGGGAGAATCCGACAAAGGCAGATATTCACGTAGTACCGGTAGTTGACTGGAAAATCCAGCAGCATTCGTATTTGCTGCACAGACGTTTGTCACATGCCATGGTCACATCTTTTCCTGCGTGGAAAGCACAGACTGGGGAGGCATTACTGCCTCTGTGGAAACAGGCCTATCCAAGAATCCTTTATAATCCTTTTTTATGCCATTATTGCACAATCTCTGTGTGGTACAGCTATAATTTGTAATGTATTTCTGCAAAACACCACTGTTTTATTCTGGCAACTTGGGTTTTATTATGCAAAGCAGATTTCACTTTGTCCACTTTGGTTTAAATCTGCTGCAATTATAAGTAAGCCAACACAAGCCCACATAGCAGTATTTTGTATTTTCTCCTTGTAAACAGCTTAAATTAGTTGCTTGGAGAGACAAACCAATTCTCAAACCTTGATTTATCTGGGAAAAACAAAGAAAAGCACCTTGATTCCCCTTCATACTACACTCTTTTCTAATGAGGGCTGCTCCGTGGTGCTGCAGAGGAGAAATGTTTTTCAATTACAGCCTACAACTACAAACTACAAAGCACATAATTCAAGGTTTGGGGGGGTCAGTACACGTCTGTGACAGACATGTCTGACTGAGGATGATGGCCCAATATAAATTTAACCAACATCTGCCACTTTGAAAACAGCCAACTGGCTGAATTGGAGTCATTGCTGAGATAAGCCAACTTGGCACGAGGGAGGTTTCACCCCAATTACACACTGAAGGCAGGATGTCGTTCCTAATTTTGGAGATGGACAGGGAAGAGATTTCACATTTCTATGGGCAGGGGAAAGATGTGTGTCAGCGGGATCCAAAATCTATTTACATTTTTAGACGCTTAGTGTCACTGCTAGCCCTGTGTGTCGCATTTGAAGAGACGTACGAGGAAATCGAGCGGCTGCAAACGGGCATTGGTATCCTACCTGAGCTCCATGATACTTGTGACGTTGCCAGACGGATAGATGCGGCGGATGTAGTTGAAATCGCCAACATACAGACTCCCATCGATGCCCCATGCCAGCGCCACCGGCGCCAACAGCTTGTTGCCTTGGGCTTGCCCATTACAGCTCGGGCATGAGATGCTTCTCCGCCGCCCGTTCCCCATAACGGTGGAAATCACACGGGGCTGAAGAGAGATGAACTGGTTCTCTCCGCTGCCTTTGTACAGAATGCCTGAGAAAAAAAGAAAATAAAGTGTGTTAAAGCAGTGTTTTTGTGTTGTTTTTTTTTTTTTTTTTGAAATCAGCGTACTCCTTCAGCTGACATGGAACGAACAGGAAACCTACTCCAGTCATTCATCTACTTTCCTACTGAGAAGTAGATGGTAAGGTTGTTACGCCTCATTCGTAAGAAAGACATTCATCTTTTTGTTTCACTCTTGGCAAGAAAAAATGGAAAATGGAGATTCATCTCTTCATCGATGGCAATAGAGACAAATAGAAGACGGATTGACTGGAGCAGTCAGTGACTGACGGAGGTCACCGACGATGTAACAGATGTTTGCACAGACACAAGAGATTTTGTATTTTTATAGGGCGACTACAGTACAATCCATTCATAACTAGTGTGACGGAATAATTTGTGACCAGCTAGCCATCATGTCCCATCGATAAACAGATAAATAAATCAATGAATAAATACATCATAACTGTATTTATTTATTTTTTGCTGACAACTCCGACCAACTTAATATTTTTTATTTTACTTCCTGAGATATTCAGTTATTATGTTCCAGAATCTCCTCTGTTTGACTTCCCCGGCCTTGGAACACCTCTGATGTGTGTTTGGCGAAGGTCACGGAGTGACGGTTTTAATGACTTTGTTTATCTCACGGTGGTTAAAGACCGGACGGAGAACAGATTTCAATATTTCAGGTGGGAGGAGGCTGCAACACAAGCAACCAAATGACCATCAGTCCGCTCCAGTAGGTTTATTAAAGCCCTCCGCGAGGCAGACGTAGACTTTATGTAAAATAATTTTCTTTTAAATTGTCACTGCCCCCCCCCCCCCGAGAGTCACTGTGAGATGACAAACACAAATACAGTGTGCTGTCTGTCTCCCTAATAACAGTATCTGAGGACTCATGAGTCACTATAGATGATTATTTTAACAAGAAAATACAAATGGATTGTTTTGTGGAGGGCGTAAAACGGGGACTCGCTTCAAAGTGGCACAAGCATCAAAGGGAAGAAGTGCATGCTGGAAAGAAAAGTTCAGCTCACACTGCCTCGTCCTAATTAGAGGATATATAACGCCAATGAATGGCCACATAATGTCATTCTCCCACAGCGTAAGACAAGTGAAATGGAGCGTGCAGTCATGCCGCTTGTTCCTTCTCTGATTAGTTCATTCCATTGATTTAATTGATTGAAGGGCAAATTCAAATGAAGACAGGGTCTGGCAAGGCAGGACAATCTGACCAATCCATCTTTTGTAGCCATGAGATTTATACATGAGCCTCTAACAAAGACAAATAGGTCTGTGGGATGGCTTTATGTGTGACGCCATCAAACGCGCGACCTTGGGACTTTAATTGAAGCCTGATCCATGTGTCGCCTCACTGAATGAAACGCGGCGTGATGAAACTCTGACGGAAACATTTGTTGAGAATATCAATGCTCCTTAACAATCTCAGGACAGACGCCGGGATGGAGGGACGTGGATCCGCCACAGCATTCGAGCAGTTTGGCTGATGTTCAGCAATTTAAAAAAAGAAGAAGAAGAAGGAGAAAAAAAAAATGCTGAGGTCATTTTGGCAAGCCGCCATTGGTCCTCTTTATTTACGCTTCTATCACAGTTTACAGCACACACCGCGAGCAATTAGACAGTGTAATGGAAGGAATTAAACACACGTATCAATCATAACCCCCCTCCCCCCCAACAATCTTTCCTCTCCTAGTGTGGCTCCTGTTTTAATTCACTTAAATTCCCTCATTCACACAACTTGTGTCGGTCTGAAGTTAACTTGGAAGGAGTGATCATATCAACGTTCTGTTTTCCTCCCTCAAGGACACTTGGTCATGACACATTACAGCTGATGACTGCTGCACACTTGTGACATCTCTGCTGGAGTGCTGCTCTGATGGGGATTTGGCTTCCGAACATCCGCCGCTGCAGGCTGAGGAGGAGGACACCCACCGTCTCCTGACCAAATCATCTCCAAAGTCCTTAAATAGCTCAACATTTTGACTCCGGCAAGTTCTCATTATGGACGAGGTTGTTGGGGGGGGGGGGGGGTTTGGGAGGAAAGCCATCTCAGAAAAGAAGCTACAGAAAGTCGCGGTTGTGCGAGACAAGCGCCAACACAACTTCTGCAGTTTCAAAAGTTTTGTTTTTCTGTACAGACCGGAGCAAATGCCCCTGACAGATTTTGAAGAGAAGACTTCAAGTCAAAGTGTGGCAGCTGAATGGATGCACCGTTAGGGACGTGGCTGCTCATCGATTAATGGATGAATGTGTGGAGGCGTGTTTGGACAGAAGCTGGTGAAAAAGAAAAATCACACTATTGCTCTTCCAAAGGTTTTTGTGTGTTTTTGTCTCCCTGACACCAAATAACTCTGAAACCGCAGTGAGGGGGAAGAAAAAAAAAAAGACATAATGGAATTTAATGTCACAGTGAAATTGCAGTGTTTAAAGATAAAATAATACATGTTAAACCAAACAATGAGGTCATTTTCTGCGTGTGTGTGTGGGGGGGTGGGGGTGCTGAAAGTCTTTGAACCAACGGAGTAGAACAGAGGTTCGTGTTCCAATTTGAACACACACGAAGAGAATTATAAGACGTAACAACTGTTAACGAGTCTGCACAGTTGAAATCAGTAATGTTCCTCTGGTGCAGGCTGCTAATCATATTTTGTGGGTTCAAAAAGAAAACAATAACCATCTCTGATCCGAGGCTAATCCTCCGAGTTCACACACACTCAGTCCGAATCAGGTTTTAACAACATATCTGTGCAGTAAGATTAAGAAGGAAAGAGACTACATAGAACAACATAGGGACAAGATCTACTATTATATGATTCTAATCTCATTTATAAAGAGATGAAGGTATGTTTTCACTGTTTCATTAAGAAATACACTTTGATTTGATGTATTACATCTGTATTGTTTAAGTTCTTTGTGGGACTTTTATTTGCCTTTTAGCTTTTTTTTACTTGCCTAGAGCCCCGCATGAGAATTGCTGTGTGTACAAATGTGTACAAATTGAAAATAAAATCAAATTTTGCTAAACTGATGGAAACATTCAGGAAATGACTGTTAGGAGATGGCGATGATGGTTATGAGGTTATGCTGCCATAGTCATGAGGGGTAGGAGTGTGTGTGTGTGTGTGTGTGTGCACATGTACACAGGCGGCACGCTGACTTTGATTCATAACTCTGTGCCGTCTCATTTATAAATGACAGTGATTCTGCTGCATCAGCGGCATGGAAACAAGCGCGCTCACTTTATTGTTCAACTAATAACAACCTAGCGTGATGCAGAGCAGCAGACGTCCAATGGAAGGAAAGTTAAACCCAGCAGGAGCAGGTGAAAAAAAAAAAAAAAACACTAATCAGACACTGGGCTCATTAAAAAAAAAAAGGCGTTCATATGCTTGAGTGTTTCCTGGACACAATAAATGTACATGAACTAAATGCCTTTCCTTCCACATCAGTTAATCTGTAGATTCTTTTTTATCCACAATCCTTCAGGCATAATGGGCCAACAAGCGATCAACAGGTTGCACGATTCTCCTCTGTCGAACTTCTGCAGGACAGAACCCATTTCGATGATTTTTAATCGCACACACCTTGAGCCTTAAATCCCTGGCTTCACTGTCATAAACTACAAGAGCAGCATTTCAAACAGAATCATTAGTTGAGGTGCTCATTTGTTTGATACATGGCTAATTTGAGTCATGTCGGGACAGAAAGTGCTTTCATGCCTACATCACAGCTTCTGACGATGATTAATGGTACAAATGGAAGGCCGCTTCCATACCTGATAGAATAACTACAGCGCCCTGAGCAATGTCACCTTGGTGACACAGCGAGTACATGATTGGTGGCGGAGGAGTCGGAGTGTGTCTTAATTGCACCGTGTCCTTCTTTGTTCTCCTTTGCGCTGTGTCATGCCACCCAAGCTCCCACCGATCCACTATGATAGTGAAGAACAAGTGAGCAGAAAACCCCTCCGAGGTTCACAGGCCGCCCGAGCTGTACAGTAAGTACACTCCACAATACAGAGTTGCTGTACTGAGTCTGCTAAGAATCAGCAGTTAGCCCAGATAGAGACAAGCGGCAGATTGAGGGGAAGGCATATCCACTTGTAATGAAGAAAGGAGGGGCAGAGAGACCAAAGCACAGACACCAGCAATTTGCCTTATCTAGTCTGACAGGCTCTGGAGGCGAGGCAGACACAGGCATGGGGAGGGGGGAAGAGAAAGAGAAAGAGAGAGAGAGAAATGGGAGGGAGAGAGAGAGGGAGGGAGAGAGAGAAAAGCCCCCCAGATGTTTGAAGTGGCGCGAAAATGAAGAATGAGTCACAACAGAGAGTGATAGCAAACGTCTGGACGGTGAATCCACTGTGCAGCTGCAGAGCCCCAGCACTTGTTAACATGTTGGGTGAGGACATTAGTCAAGGCTTACAACATTAAGGAATCAATACTGAAGCAGCGGTGAAGGCAAACAGTGATATTAGGATTCATCTTTATGCCGGCCGAGGATATCGAACCACCTTCCTCGCACAAAAACCCACGTGGGTCATAAATCTGAAATGTCAAAAAGTGGCGGAATGCAGGACTGAATAATTCAGCACGGACTGAAAAAAGTACAGCCTGAGTTTACCCACAAGCTTTGTAATAACCAAGAATACGTGTGAGGGACGAACACGTTATAGCATTGCATTTCTCGATTGACACGGATTAGGAAAGTCACGATTAATCGTGGTATCGCGAGACAGGCGATGCAGAAGTAGTTGAGCAAGTGATGCGGCGAAACACAACGTGGGAACAACTTCAGCTCATAAAGTAGCAGAGGGAAGCAGTCTGACACCAAATAAACACGCATATGGGGTGGTTTCGGCTACACGAAGACCGCCCCGGATGACCCGACATCTTTGGGAAAACATCCATCCCTCCAAAGCCAAGGTAATCGATTAAAATTCAACACCACAAACGCTGAACGTTGCCGTAAGCACACTAAACGAGCATAAACAAGCCTTTAGGCAGATTGATACGTCATCTGTCTATTAAGTTGAGGAGCAGTGCATGACCGCTGGTCGATCTGTTAGAATTTTGTTTGATTTGTGCCGTCGAGCTTTGGTGAGATGCTGTAATAGGACGAGTGTGAGAGAGAGAGAGAGAGAGAGAGAGAGAGAGAAGAAAAAAAACAGACGCCATCTGGTTTTATTTTTGTCATCACCGTTTCCATGTGGAACCCGATGCATTTCTCATGCATCCAGCTTAACGTTCAACCCGCACAAGTGGCAACAAGACACGCAGCATTTCATCAGCACATCACACGTGCTGCACGTTACATCTGTTGATCACCACGGCTACGCCTGTGATGCTGCCTCCATGGAGATGAGCACGCCACGCCAACAGACAGGCAGGATGAATCGCGGCGCGCTGGCAGCAGTCAAGCCAGAGGCGTCCTTCTGTGTTCTTGTGTACACTTCGCATACTTCACGTTCTGGTTTTCTTGACAGATTGGGTGCGGCGATGGGCGGCGATGGGCGCCCCCCCCCCCCCCCCCCCCCCCCCCTTTCTTTTTTTTTTTTTTTTTTTTTTTTTTTTTTAAAAAACAAAAAACAAAAACAAAAAAAAAAAAAAAAAAAAAAAAAGGAGGAGGAGGAGTGTGTACTCTTCTTCTCGTCCCCTTGTGACTCCATTCATGTTACCAGGGTGTTCAGTGTAATATCTCGGAACTTCTATGTGGCCAAACTGTAATTTCACTT
>CAAKHB010007506.1:234834-256372 GCA_901007665.1 Aeoliscus strigatus | reverse complement strand
ACCCCCAGGGGGGGGGGGGGGGGGGGGGGGGGGGGGGGGGGGGGGGGTCGCCTCATTCTATATTTCCAGTAAAGCATGCTATTTACATAAGGATTACTTCAAACTATTGGAGGAAATATTCCCAAAGCCTTCTGCACACAGCTGGCAATCATTTGCCTCTCCACCAGTCACAAAGCAAACTTTTGGTTTGAAACAAAATGTGGGTTTGGTTTGGAAACTGTCTTCTAAGTTTAGATAGTCATGCTGCCTGCTAGTATTTTGTCAGTTATTCACTGAGTCTGGTCCATTTTAGGTAGCACAAGTTTCTTGTGTTTACCTTAAATTCATGTCTTGGATATAAAGGAAAATGTTTACTGCGTTGAAAAGCCCACAGTCTGTTGGGGTATCGTGTATCGAGTGTAAAAATAAAAGGAAAAACATCTCACGACCAAACTCACCGAGGAATTTTAGGGATTGTACAAACAAAGATAAATCTATTTGAGCAGCTGTGTGTGTGTGTGTGTGTGTGTGTAACTTGATTTCACCTCCTGAAAATGCTGGCATTAGCATGCTAACTTGCTGGTATTTTCGTTTCATTTTGTTTCAGTAAGGTTTTATGCTAACATTCGCTAATCAACATTGCACACAAAGTGCAGCTGAAGCTCACTGGCTCTGGATAAAACGTTATCTTCAGCAGTTAAATATGTGTATCAACAGTTGTTTGACGGCTAAAAGCCGTCATGGTGACCATCGTCCACCTCGTTCCCATCGCAGCACGGATCTTTGGTTTAAAATATGATACAGTAGGAACATCCGAAGCGTCTGTTTTGAAAGTTCAGAGCAGTTGCAGATGACAGAATGTGATGACGTATATGTATTCTGATAATACGTCCCAGATGGTGTTGGAGAGACTTTTGGACCCTGGTCAGTAGTCCTAGGTCCAAAAGTCCCTTTTGCATCCAAGAGGTCAACACTATAAAATGTTAAAGCTGTTGAGGTATGTTTTCAAAATGCTACCTTTCTTATTAATGTAACCATGACAACATATGTCATGTGACAAAGGAACATAAACTATAACCTCCACACTGACTAAAATCTAAGCAAAATGACTACTTCATGCATGAATCATTATGTCTTAAGGTTTTATTTCGGCAGGCTAGGTTCTTAAAAAAAAAAAAATGTCAGCGTGATGAGTACTTAACATCTGTATTTGGCAAATGATAGTCCCCAGCTGTCCTTCAAAACAACATCTCCTGAGAATAATAGCTTAAGTAAATCGAAGAACTGTTATCAAGAGTCGAAAATGTCTTGAATCATTTATAACATTAAAGCAGTGCAAATTTCAAACCCAATAATTACATAGGAACGCAAAAGAAAAGTACCCTGCAGACTCTGTGATGGGACTCATGTAATGTCATTCTTTTCTTGAAAGAAACTCTCTCCGGCTAATATCTTAGATATTCAAATATATTGTGTGTGTGTGTGTGAAAAAAAGAAAGAAAGAAAGATTTACATTCATGCGCAGTGATAATAGCCCCTTCTGTGAACTGTTTGCTGTGCTTCTTCTCTCCAATTTGGAAAACCACATGACCCTGTTATCTCAGTGTGATAAATTGAATCCTCATGATCTCACAAGCAGACAGCCGTCAGACTGCTTTTAGCACAAACAAGCTCACTCACAAGCTACTTAATCTTCACAGGTGGAAAGAAATAAATGCTTGTGACGGTGGCACCGCTGTAAACACACTTGTCACAGGAACGGAAAAGACAAAGAGATGTGAGACTCTTTGACGTTTTGGAGAGGCTGCACAAACACAGCTGTCTCTCTCGACTGGTAATGAGACAGCAAACAGCTGACGTGATCCAAATTATTAAAGAGCTGTCAGGAAGTCATTAAGCTGCTTACCTGCTGTTGAACGGGTTATCCCAAGGTATCACATGACTACCGCTGGGTCCAATCAAAAAGCTGACGCGATCGTAAAAACCCTTAGACATGGGCTGTCCCGCCGACCCCTGGCTCTGTCCCGCCATGGCAGCGGGGTCAGGCGAGCCCCGACAGTAGGTCTGACCCTGGCAGGAAATCTGAGTGCAGCAGTCGGGGTCCATGCAGTCAACAAGTCCATCTGGAGAGGATGAGGAAGAGCACAGAGACAAGCAACGCAGACGTTAGAAAGAATTCCGGGTAGCTCTGTGTTGAGCTCCAGCGCACACGGAGGACTTCTAACGTGACCTTAAGTTGATTAAAGTGACAGTGGTGATCCTGAGCTGACATCCAGGTTCAATCCATGTAAAAGTGGATGTCACCTAATGGGACGTTCCTGGCTTGTTGAACAGGCTGACGAGTCATTAGACAGAAATCCAGCCTGTGGAGTGTTAATATATAGTCAAAACTATTCTTTATAATTGATCTTCGGAAGATTTTAAAGCGTGCTGTTTAACAACCTGCTCCGCGACAACATTTGCATATTCTTTGCAGTGATGTTTTATGTATGATTGATTTGTTTTGTTTGTTTGCGATGTCACCGAGGAGCCACTTCAAAGCCAAGAATTCTGTCTTGTGCAATAACAGACAAACAGATACTTTTTTACGTTTTTTTTTTTTTTAGGCTAAAAGACAATTTGTATGAGCCATTTACATCTCCGTACCTCCCTCGTTATCCTTGCCATCTGAGCAGAGCGTTTCGGTTGCGACGTCGCATCCCAACCCTCTCCACCCCGACTGGCAGATGCAATGCCAGACGTTCTGATCCAGGACGCATCTCCCGTTGTTGTTGCACAGCCCCGGGCAGCCGTCTGTCAACACATCATGTATGTGTCAAGCAGCCGAGTGAGTCAGATCAAGGGAATCAGGAGAAAGGGAACAAGAGCAAAGGGGGCATATCGAGTGGACAGGGGCAGGGGAGGGACAAAAATGATAAAAGACAGTACTGAGTGAACGGACAGTACGATACAGCTCTGACAGGACTGGGAGATGTATAAGGAGGGTGTGAGAACGCACTGTCGTTTCACATGAGTCTCTGGAGCGAGTACAGCCAGGCTGAAACATCAAGGGTATTGGATAATGAGGGGTAAAAGCTGCTGCGCCGTTTAATTACTGTTAATGGGCCCATTATAGATTCAGAGAATGTGTGTCGGTGGTGTTGGGTCAAATGCACATCACAGTTTGGGAGCTTTTTTTCTGCTGAGATTAAAGTCAGCCGTCTTTCATTGTAGCTCGAGAACCTTCTGCAGCTGTCTTTGAATAGGATCCACAACAATTTCGGTAGCCAAACATTCATTTGGTTGCTGTTTTTTTTTTTTTTTTTTTTGAAGGGTGGGGGAGTCCATTTAACAACCTGGGAATCAACGGTGGACACGGAAGCTTCCGTTGGAATAGCCCATCGCAGACATCATTAACACTCATGTGAAGTAACAGACACATCAAAGGGGAAAAGGGAGTATATATGTAAATAGGGGAGGACGTGTGAGGGAGAAGGTGGGACGATCCAGAGTCTCTACAGTTACAGGAAACAGAGCACTTTCTGCCAGACCGCATTCCTTCAAGTGGAGGGTGAAGACAAGGAGCCGTAACATGACTAAACCACACCAGTCTGGGTGTTTAATCTAGCAGACACAGGGAATTAAGACAGGAGGAGAAGGGACCGTGGGGTCCGTGTGAGGCTGGTTAAGACGGACAGGGGATGAGGGAACATATCGGGGGGAGCAGGATCACAGCAGAAACATTATGATCGACTCGGACATAGAACAGGTGTATATACGCCGTGCTAGGAAAGACAAAGAGCAGGGATTGATTGTGACAATCTCCCTTGGAGGGGTAGTGGTTCAATTTACCTTTATATCCTATCTTGACTGCTCCTATTACACAACCGAGGAAAGGAAAACATTTGGAAAAAGAAAATTACTTATCTCTGTGGTGGCAGAAAGCTAAGACTGACAAACACATAAGAACTTTCAGGGAGCAAAGAAAGTGGCTTCTGGCACACGGCTGATGTTACAGTACCTGCCAACTTGAAATATTTTGGAAAATTGCAGACAGTTTTGCTCCAAGATTATCAGCCTCTTAACCAGAGGTGAAGGTAGAGCATGTTTTAGCTGCTACTCCAATTTCAATCTCTTTGAATATCACAGCCGTCGTGGTGATTGAGCTGAAGAGCTAAGCATGAGTGACAGGATATGACTAATAATATTACTGAAAGAGAGGACTGTGCAAGCTCACCCATTTTATTCATTTTTTTAAAAGTCACTAAATAAAGGTTCAGCTGGATCAGGAAAGAAAAAAAAAAAACATCCTGCTTGAGGAGTATAATTCTGAAGCAAAGTGAAAAGTGTTTTTTTTACCTGATACTCTGGAATCCAGGGCTATGCAAGTAAGCCGAGAGGGAGTTGGAGAGAGACAGATAGGTAGGCAGACAGGCATAAAGACATAAAATAGAAAGGAGAAGTGATGTAAGAAGGGGTTAGGCAAAGACATGCAAACAGACAACTGGTTTTAGAGACAGACAAGAAATACAGAGGAGGGGATTCACAGTTAGTCGCTGTTTTGCTTTCACTCAACAAACTGAATATTAATTAAAGCTGCAAGTGTTTAATCAGAATTATAGATGCTTCTGCGCACAGGATGAACATATTTCTTGTGAAGCAAAAAAAAGCAATTGGGATCATAATCACGTCCATAGAAAGCAACATAAATTACTTCAGCATCTGAGGCTGAGAAACCAACATTCACTCTTATCAGTCTCCATCTGCTTCACACTGCCAATGCAAAGACACAACTGAATCCTTCGGACTGCTCTAGCGCTACTTTGGTTTCACAAAACGCGAGTTTTAGTTTCGTCTGCTTCAGAAACAGGATGCAAGATACGCAGGCATATTGATTCTGCTGTTATTTTACTCCCAGTCTCTCTGTGATGTCCATTTAACAGTGGCACAGCAATGAGCCAGTGGACGCACTCAGAAACACCTTCATGGTTAAACTGCGGTGCTGAGAAAGTCTCCACAATGGGTGTAGCCTTGCATATAAAACAGGATCTAGATGCTTTTGGCAAAAAGAATAGCCAAGGAAGTCCTCAATTCAAACTCTGGCCATGTAATGTGATTAAAAGGCGCTTTGTGCGAGCAGAGGTTATTCAAGGTTTGAAAGAAGAAAAAAAAAAAGAAGCTTGCAGTCCTCGAAGAAAAGGTAGCACACTGTCTATTCATCCTGCTGCATCTAAAGCAAGTTACTTTCCTGATGGGAGATTTAAACAGGAGAAAAGGGAAAGAAAACGGATGGCCCACAGTTGGCCCCGAGGAGGGAAAGATTAATAAGATCAGGAATGTGACCCATCCAGCACCCCGCACTGCAATATCCTCTCCGCTCTCAGAAGGGTCTCAGAAGGGATGGAGGCTCGCTGATGAGAGAACTGGTAAATACGTAATTAAGGGTGAATAGTTTGGAGTGGCAGATCTTTGTTTCCCGGGAAATATTGAGAGGTTGGAGATGACACTTGGGGGAACGCTGTTTGACGCAGCGTGTCAGGGTTTAACTGCGAGACCTCTGACAGAGGTGGAGGTGCGGAGCAATTTGGAGTTAAAGGTCAACAGGAAGTGACATCTCAGAACTCATTATCCTCATTAATGCCAGGTGAAGCATTGCCATTTCAGATAAATGATATTCCAAAGAGGCCTTCCTGTGGCTTCTCAGCTCCCTAAATACCTGCCCTTGACTTGCTAATATGGGAGAACCACTTGAGCAGTCGAAAAGGTGGAATATCTAAATGAATGATATAAAAATTAGAAGGTAAAGGTGAGGGACTGGAAATTACTTTACAAAAAAAAAAAAAGAGAGAGAGAGAGAGAGAGAATTGAAGGAGGAAAATACTCGGGAAAACATTTCCTTGAGCAGACAGGAATGCTCAACGGTGCCATCCAAGTCCACAAGCCACCTTTTTATGTGAGAGCCAAGTTTAAAAAAAAAAAAAAAAAAATGTTTTAAATAAATAAATAAATAAATAAAAGGAGAAGGATAAAGTCCAAGGACAAAGTACAGGTCACGGCAGTTTGAGAAATATCACTAAAATCTTTCTAGCGCCAGTTTGTTGCAGGGAAAAAAAAGTTTCAACTATTGATATTCACTGGTGAAAGTTGCCCTTTGACGACTTCCCTCCGCAGTCTGTGTGCCCTTCTGTCGACTCTGTGTAGGTGTACGGCATGTGTCACCGTGGCTCACCGATGGTGCAGTGTTCACCCGTCCAGCCCTGGTGGCAGTCACACTTGCCCTCCCGGCAGATGCCGTGGTCGATGCAGCGTGGGTGACAGTCCCTCTGCTCACATTCTGGACCTGTCCAGCCCTCCTCACAGTGACACACACCGCTGATGCATAAGCCATGGGTACCACAGTCCACCACACACACCTCTGTCGCAGAAGAAAAAGCCCCAGAGACATGTAGTAAGAAAAGGACTTCCAGTCTTTTCTGCTGCTGCATTCATGTACTCGCATCGCACATAACAAAGCATTCCATACGCCGTAGGCAACGTCCTTCACAAATATAGAAGATCAGTGCACAAAGTGAAGTGAGTCGGTGTTGGAGGACACGTTCGTCTATCGCATACGGTTTGTCTCTGTTCAACCGCAGGGTTAGGGGTCATCTGTTGACTAGCTATTGAATGAAAAGCTCATTTATGGGACAGAGCCTTTCACACTGACGCATGTGACTGAGGCCATGTCCACACGGAGATGCTTTGTTGTGGAAACAACGAGACATTTTTACCGATTGTCCAAACGGAACAGGTAAGCTGTAGAAACGTTGCACTGTGTTGGAATTTGCCGCCCTCGGACAGCGACTCTACATACTTTCTGTATCGAGGTGTCGTGGCCCCATCTTGTCCTCTTTTTTGTCTTGTCTGTTTTTGGTGAATTTCAGCGCCACCTACAGGCCTGGAGTATGAACTACAGCCTATTGCGCCGTTTCCAATGGATCCATTTGGATGCATATATCCTTGAAAGGATGCCAAAGAAGACAGAAGACAGACAGAAAAACAGATTGTTCTGGCAAGTGTGGACATGGCCTGAGTGTCATCAGCAAAGGTTTAACGTAAATATGCATCAGGCTGACGGTCCTTCAGGTACTTTTATACTTGTGGAAGCACAGTCAGACACACATAAGTTCTCATCATCATGATGAAGATTAGATACTGATATGTGACAATTGTGCGGTCTTTGCTCTGTGAAATAAAGGAACTGAAGGACATTGGAAAACTGTGAAAACGCTGTGAAATTCCTTTGACATTGGAGTCTTTAGACTGCCCAGCTTTGAAAGGAATAGAGTTTGAATCTTGAAACAATCCTTGAATCCTGAGAATCATAGACATAGTGGCAGCACACATGGATTGTGAACTGTGTGTGTGTGTGTGTGTGTGTGTGTGTGTGTGTGTGTGTGTGAGAGAGAGAGAGCAGCTGGATGTAGTATAGTGTGTTTAAAATGAATGAGACTGACTGAGTGAGCGTCCTGACCACTGAGTGAATGCAGGCAGACGGGCATCATCACGGGGCAAACGCTGAAAAATACAAAGGAACGCATGGACTCACACTGACTGTCAGGTGTAATTGATTTATAGGGAAAAAAAGTGAATGCTATTTCATCTGAAGCGAACACTTTCTGCCCCTCTTCTCACAAACAACTTTTGCGCACGTACATATTTTTGTTCAAGTATAAAACACTTAATCGACATTTAAGTTGTCAAAGCTGAGAGACTTTGAAACACCACAAGAAACATTGACAAAAATGAAAGAAATTGGGATAAATCTTCCTCTACAAAGCAGCAAATTAACCGTAAAATACTGTTATAACTTTTATATGCACAGTCGATAATAAAGCCCTTCAAGATCCCGCTAGCATGACATTTAAGCTGACTGTATATTGTGTTGCTGTATCCTGCAGTTGTTTAAACACTCCAAATAACCACTTTTATTCTTTCTTTTCAGGGTTTATGCTCCAAAGGATCATTTGGATGACGTCCTGGCTTTAAAGTGTATGAAGAAACAAAACTACGAACATGTGTGGTCATTTCCACGCACTTGTCCTCACGTCTCCAGTTAACGACCAACTGGGACTTAAAAAGCTGGCACAGGCTGCAGGGAACACAAATAAGCAAAAAGATGTTCTGCTGCTTTACAAAAAAAGAAGAGGCCAGCTCATTTTGTTCATGTATTTTTTATCATTTTCTAAGCTAATCCACCCCCACTATGCCCACACTTTTCCCGAGGCTCTTTAAACTGTGTTTCCAGTGCTCTGAATAGAGTTTTTCTTCGATTTAGAGACCTAAGATGGGTCTGATTAAGTCGAGCCGACACTGTAGAATATTAAACATGCCTCTGGAGGGGAGTCATTCGATTCCAAAGGGATACCTCCTTCCCAATCTATGTAATCAATTTTTCATTAGTGCAAAAGTGTTTATCTGCCTTTAACATGTCCCTGACTTGAGCTGAATAGGGGTTGTGGGCGGTCGATCACTGCTACGTGCTGGTTAATCAAAGTTTTATTTAATTGAAGAAGAACCACAGCATTAATTAAGATGGAGTCCCCGCGCCCACCCAGGTAGGTTAACACCCTAACTTTAGGAGCACGCCGAGGCCCCCTCACCCTGCGAGCTCCGCTATCGACAGGTCCAGGATGTCTCGCTGGGTGAAGGAACCGTGAGCGGAATGTTTGCACGCTTTAACACAATAACAATTCGCCCCTCATCAGGAAACAGAAATAACACCAGAACAATCATTCTGTCTTCTACGCCATCGACCAGACAGAGTGCGTGCGTCACAGGGATCTGCACACACATCTATCATCTGAAACAATACGGACGGAAACAAAACCACAACTTTGTGTGTGTGTGTGTGGGGGGGGTATAAATTAGGTGGTGCCGATAACAGATGGGAGGAGCCAGCTTCTGAACTAACATGTCACCTACCTGCACTCAGAGACAAACCCTTTTGTATACAAATCTGGTGACAAATTAAGATGCGCCAGAGTGAGCAGATAAGAAACAAATGACGTCTGCCACTTCAAACAGGCCGAAGAAGAAGTCGGTGTGAAATAAACTCTCCTCTTGGAAAGACGAGGCACTGTGGGTATTTTACATTTAGGCTGATACTTGCAGAGAGGAGAGAACATATGTTGGGTCCCCCAAGAGGTAAGAGGTGTGGAGTCAAAAGCTTTGTTGTGAACATATGTTGGGTTTCAGGCTGACACGTGCTACAAGTGTTGATTACCAAAACTTTAATGGTGTGATCACACCGACACTCCAACTCCAAGATGAGAGAATTTACACCATTCACTATGAAAACATTTGTCAGCACTGGAGAAAATTCAGACTATGAATCAGTGGGATGTCACAATGACTCGCACATCCAAATATTATCGATATTATATTAATGATGAAGAACAAATCACCTTTAAAGTGCAGCAGATCAATTTCCTTCTAACTTCAGAAATCTGTGTGGATTAAATCACACATTCCATTACGTCCTGTCCAGATTCATTTGACATCTATTTTCCAGTTTACTAATTAGACTGCC
Organism: Aeoliscus strigatus; assembly: GCA_901007665.1. NCBI lineage: Eukaryota > Metazoa > Chordata > Actinopteri > Syngnathiformes > Centriscidae > Aeoliscus > Aeoliscus strigatus. Next base: position 246,843 of record CAAKHB010007506.1, on the reverse strand, counting down.
GCACGTACACATGCTAAAGGATTCATCATTCATCTAAAGTTAACTAAGGCTTGCATCGATGGGGCTCGCCCTCTGAGAAATAAAGACATAATGTGTCGCCAATTCCATGTTTGTGAACCTCCTCAACAAAAAGAGAGAAGACCGAAACAACACATGTTTTCCCTACAAACAACACCACGCCATGGGCATCGACAAACTAATTAATCAATGAAAATGAAAGACCTTGCAGATTACAACTGTAAGAAGCTTAATGTGTGCTTTGAGTCTCGCACAGCCAAACAGTGGAATGTAAAAATATAGATGTGTCCTTGTTTCGAGTGGAAAATGTGCAACAAAAAAAACAACAACTATACATATACACACACATATAATTTTATATTCAAAGTGGCGAAAATAATTTAAATATTATAAGAATAAAACTAAATAATTGTATATATTTTACATATTTATATTCAGATTTTTTTTTTCATATCCGTTGTTTTATGCGTTTCACTATCCTTTACTCATTTTGTTGTAAAGCAAGGTGCTGTACAAATGAACTTTATTATCATTATCATACATGAAAGAAAGTCAAAGCAGATCTGACCTATGGAGCAGTCGGCCCCTGTCCAGTTGGCGTCGCAGATGCATGTTCCAGAGTCAGTGTTGAAGGTGCCGTGGCTGGAGCACTGTTCCGGACAAGTGTTCTTGAGAATCTCGCAGCTGATCCCTCCCCAGCCTGGGTTGCAGTGGCACTCACCGTGATGGCAAGTCCCATGACCAGAGCACTTTGGGTCCACACAGTCCACTGAAGACGACAGCGACAGTCAGTTTACCACTTATTGACAGGATATCGGTCCTGCTTATTTACTCAGGGCCACTTTGACTCCGTGAGCAGCCAAAAAATCAATTTCTGAGAGGAAGTGCTCCGTAGCCAGATGGTGGCCGATGGGCCACGGCCGAACCGTTCACACTGTTTGTTGGCTGCTGGTAATTTCTCACCCAATTTTCCGCATGCTCCTGTGCATCCTGTGTGCACTCGCAATAAACTGACAACATAATTATGCTCTATTAAAGGAACAAGGAAAAGGAGCCCTGTTAGCGTCTCGACATAAAGAATTCAATGATATTAACAATCTGCTGATCCAGTTTAATAAATGGAAACTCACGTTATTAAAAAAAACCCTTATGGGATCATTTGAAAAGGCTTTTTTTTCTTTTTCTCCCTTCCTGGAGCTGATTGAAGCCGAGCTTGAACACAGATATTGATTATTTACCTGAACCAATTCATCAAACCACCTAGTGCCTCTCATGAAATGTAATCTCCAACCATCTTCCACCATTTTTTTTCCCTCCTCTCTGTATATTGCTTTCCTTCAAAGAATACCGCAACATCAACTCATTTAGTGAACTCAATGGCTTTTTACATGTAAGGTCACAACCTGCACATGTAAATCTGAGCTGATAATTGCCTTTTGTCAGCATGATCAATAGAGTTAAATGCACTGAAGCGGAGGGGGAGGTGGAAACAGATGACAAGAAAGAAGAAGAAGAAGAGTCTCATTCTTAAACAGACCCCGATGACTGATCGATTTTAACCGGGGTCTTCAGCTGTGGTGCGTTCCACTTGGTGACTGCATTAACGGGCTGTTACACAATCTGCTCCGAACGCTCCGAGCCAGTTAATATATACAAACACTATCAATACCAAACATACAAAGCATTATCTGCTTGGCGGAGTTGAAAACAACAGACATCCTGGACTGCAGTCCTGCTGAAGGCCTTTTTTTTTGGCCCTCTCCATCTACCTTGTTCACAGCTGGTTCCTCTGTGGCCAGTGTTGCACACACAGTTGCCCATCACACAAACGCCATGCCCCCCACATTGAGGATCGATGCACTGGGAGGCAGGAACATCACACTCGGTGCCCTTCCAGCCACTGTAGCACTGACACCGTCCCCTGGTGTACTGGCCGTTACCGCTGCACAGTACTGGACACGCAGCTGAGGAGAGGAAGTGATCAGATGAGGTTCTTCACTAAATGACACATCACGAGGTTTAGTTTAATTGCCTTCACATCCATTTCCTTTTATAGGCACACTGACAGAAACGTGGCTCCCAATTCACACCAACGGCCTCTCTGACCATCACCAAACGTTCGCTCGCGTTCCTACAGGACAATGTGGGTGCCGACTGCACGACCTCCTGAGATAATGTGCCTAAGCTAATATGAAGGCTCAGGTGCATCTATCCATCTGTTTCTGACATTCACGCTTACACGTTACACATGTCAAAGCAGGTTTCAGTGTTTGCTAGCAAGCTTAGTTTAGTTTAGCATGGAAGCATGTTTAAATGTGTTGAATTATTTAGGAAAACAGGAAAAAAACACAACATCGAAGGTTGATAGGAAGGTCATTAGTCTGCAATATTGGATAAAACAGAACCAGATAAATGTCAAGCAATCAGTGGGTTTCATCCTCCAGGGACCATGAATTACATGGAGTGTCATGGAAATCTATCCAACAGGTGATGAATGATTTTCACTTTCGATCTGAAGGCTGGGCCGATGGACTAATTGACTGTCCAACATTACCACTGTCGCGCCATCATTCCGAGCAAAGATCTAATAGCAAGGTCAGCATCGTCTCTGTTACTATGGCTAATCGAAGCTGCGAGCGGGCTCTATTTCCTCTGTTGCTCGTGGTTCAGACAGAGTTTGTAGAAATACATTTGTCAGGGTTTTGTTTTCCAGTGGCCTTTTCAACACTGCAAGCACCAGGTATAAAATCCCACTGAATGACATGGTGGTAGCAGTAGATACACCAAACGTTTCACAAACTGGGCTTAAGTAAGTTTAAAAGCGGAATAATTACCTCTGGAACAGTACGGCCCGATGAATCCTGGGAAACAGTGACAGGTTCCTGCTACACACTCTCCGTTTCCGTAACAGTTGTGAGTGCATTCGGTGACAGATTCTGTGGGAACAACCAATCCAACTATTAATAACTCATCACATAAGAGAAAATCAGGGCAATCTCTTGAATATAACTTTTGACAACTGCACTTTTTTCCTCCTGCGAGAGTCGAGGGTTTCTAAGTATTTGGACTACTAGTATCAGGCATGGCATACATTTACAGCTATTTGTCCACGTCCCACTAAGGTCTAAGCCTCCATATCATGTATGCTGCGGCCCAGCTGTTCCATCCACACCAGCATTTGAAATCAGAACAAATAATTCAATTTCTTTGACACATTTTCCTTGCGCTGCCTCCTTTCTCCCTCCCCACAGACCCCTTGAATGACTGATCATGCTCACACAAGCCATGCAATCTTCTGAGTGTTTACAGCTAAAATCCTCTCTGAGTTGAAGTTAATCTGACATATCCTACAGACAGATCTTTGTGTTCATTCAACAGACCATCGCTCATGAGGGGCGCCTTCATTTTTATCAGCATTAAGAGGGAAAACTTCTTTTTTTTCTTTTATTATTATTATTAATCTTGACTTGTACTGAATGTTCATTGAGCTGGTGGTGGACTCAGGCAACTTTGACCTCACATGTCAATACCTTCCTATTTGTAGGGCCGGATCAATGGGCCCCCAAAGGACGAAGAAAAAGAAGTAACACAACAAAGCACACTAGGAAATTTCACAGACTTCAGACCACTGAAGAGGTTGTTAGATGTGCTGCTGTGTTACAGTGGTGAGCACATTAATCCACTGTCACCCAATAAAAACCTACATCTGCCCCCTCTGGTTTGTGCATCTGTCTGAATCTTGTTCGTGCTGCTGAAGGAAGGTAAACCAATCCAACCTCACAGACATGCCTCGACATACCCTGGATGATGGTGTTGTAGGACACCGCCTCCACGCTCCGCCCATCGTTGTAAAACGCCAGGTGCCACACCCCGGAGTCCAGGTACTGGATGAATCCAGCTTGGTGGACGGCGACCTGATGTTCCAACCGGGCCCTGGTCTCTGGTTCACTCTGGCTGCGATGTTCTTTCGCGATGAGCCGGCTGCCGTCCAAGAGTTCAACAAAGTCATACTGGAAAACAAACAACGGGTGACTTTTTTTAAAAATGCAACTGTCCAGTGTGGGGGGGGGGTAAATAAAGTTTTAAATATTCCAACTGGCATCTGTCAGGTCACTTGCATGCCGCCCCTCCAGCACTCGGAGACAAAAATCCTTCAAAGTCTTGAGAGATGACAAAAAAGGGTTTGTGTGCAGAGCAAATGTTGATTTTTCAGAGAGCTGTTAGTGAACGTTTTTTATACCGACAATATGACTCTGGGGAAAATGCATTGAATTATTTCACAGAATATAATTCTAAGTGATGAGTGTGTGGAGCCAAAGTGTTTATTATAATAAAATAGATGCTTAATATGATTTTGTGCTGGTGTACAGCAAACGAAATGCTGGCATTCACACACCATTATATTTCATTTATCTTAATGAATTCAACATATTAATCAAAACACGGGTAGATGATGATGAATTCGATTTAAATGAATATGGTAATTTTTTTTTCCTTGCATGAGTTTCCTTCCTTGTTGTTGACAGGATTTCCCACTTGTAGCCATCAGATGCACAGTGCAGAGTGGAGACACCATGGTTAAATATAACAAAAGACACAGCACAAGCCTCTGGCATTTCTACTTCTTCCAGGCAAGGAATGCAGCACAGCAGTCGCTCTATATATATATTTATATAGATGTATTTTTCCAAACAAACATGATACACGATAAACAAGTAGTAATGAAACATTCCTGCCAAGCGAAATGAAGTGGCGCCTCTGCTCTCACAGCACCTGCTCAACACCTGAACTTCATTTTGACATAAGCTGCAGGGTACGGAGCACTGCGGCAGAAAATAGTGCAACACAGGGGTTTTCAAAGAAGTACGGGCCTCCCTCCAAACAAGCCTCGGCTCGGAAACCTCTGGTGTAACACATCGCAGCAATCTCTGAAACAGGCTGAAGGATGCAGTGTGGCACCGAAAGTGGATCCCCTGGCTGAAGAAGGTTGTTAGTTCGCTCCACAGATGCAGCCTTCTTTCGGCGCACTCGGCTGGAGCGCACACAGCCTGCAGCCTGCGGTGTGCACACAGATCATCACTGTTATAATTGTTTTCGAAGGGATTGGATTTGAATCCAATCATAACACTGTGTCGGGTTTGGAAACCTCACACCGAGAAAACAGAAAAACAAACATGCCACAAGAAGAAGGTTCTTCCCACAGAAGACATGAGACAGTTTGTTATGAAATCCAGTAATTCACAGAAACCACATGGGCGACCAGACGACAAACGCAGGAATACACGAACCAGGAAAGTAACTGAAGGGGCAGCAGAAACATAAACAACTAGAAAAGCACTAGGAGAGCTCAGATCTCCACCAACCCACCAATTACTGTCCTCCATTCATTGATCTACTGTAATAATTTCATTGATCATCAAAAGATGACTTTGTCACTAATAGTCAAAGAAAAAAGAAGAAGAAGTAAAAAAAAATTATAAGACACCTTGTTACACAATATTTTCTGTTTCTGTTCTTTCTTTCTGATCTTCATTTTTTTTTTAAATTTCAATAGTAACACAAAAAACAACCCTCCATACCTGGGTGGGCTCCAGCCCCCGAGCTTTGTGTTGACAGACACACCCACTAACCACATTTCATTCAGATCCATTCATAAATGGATTTGGTGGAGGTAAATATAACAAATGTTGTTTGTAAAGGTCTTTGATAAAATATTCAGCTTCTATTTGTATCTAAATACTGAGATGTGTTGACCACAGGTTTAATCAAGTATTATTTTTTTTTTCAACTATTTCTTTTGGAAATTGGTTTTGCGAGCGCCTAACATCTTGTGTCATCTCTCGTCTGGTACTTTCTGGGCTCACATGATCTCTCTTGCGTTTCGTCTGATGGAGTAGATAGAAGAGAATTAGACTTAACTCTGGGGTCTTTTATTGTACTCAAGCTCAGCAAGTGTTCATTTTTAGATGCTTTGTGTAAAAGTCTCTGCCAAATGAGTAAATGAACCCAAGTTAGATTCAATATAAGAAAATGACACTGGTCGTGGGCCAAATCTGCAGCAATCTTTTGGTTCATTTAGCTCTTTCTTATTGATTCTGATCAAATCTGTTTCCCAGAACAGCAACGCATGTAACTTTGGCACCAAAGCAGCCAAATCTTCTTCTCTGGAACTAAAATGAGAGTAAATATTTGGCAGACAAACATCATATGAGAAACATGTTTGAAAATGAAAAGATATATATATATATATTACCTTCATAGACTAAATGCCAAAAGTGCCAGAGTTCAGTGTGGACATGAGAATTTATGAACCCTGCAGACATGTTACGATCCACAGCCAGCAGCCAGCAAACCTCATTTATAGGACGATAAATTCACTCGTCTGTCATGTTGTTATTTACTTGCTCTGCCCCCTGGTAGAGAATAATAAATGCCCCTTTAAATAAGTACGAGCACAACCTCCCAACATGTAGAAGCACTTGAAAATGGCTGAAAGGAAGTGGCAAAAAAAATAGATTAAAGCAGGGTTCAATGGTCAGGAATGTGACAAGCACTGGCCTGAGGAACCTTTCCACTGACTTGCAAACCAAAGGAAAGAGGGCATTAAGCACGGGGCAGGTGGAGTCAACATTGTGATTTAAAACCCTTTGAGTCTAGCAGGAGGCGTGAAGGGTGGAGGGTGGGGTATTAACCTGGTGGAAGTTGACTTCTTTGTGTTGTTGGCGTAAGGGAGACGTAATAAAACAGTTCCTCCTGCAAGCTTTAAACCTCCTGACCAAGTGCATACATCTCGATTAGCCCCAGTGAAAGCCCCTCAACTCATCTCAATCCAACAAAAGCAGTGAATGACAAGACGAAGCGTGGAGAGAGACCCCCAGATGCCCCCGCCGACGAAGAAGGAAACACTCAGAGCATGTAAATTCTCATTCCATTAGATTGAATGAACTTAGTCCAGACAAATTTCTGAGAAAAAAAAAAAAAAAAAAAACAGGACAAAAGTTAGTTTCTACTGGTTTGGTCCGTATCAGCACAGACAGAGATTCAATAGCAGATTGACAAAGTCTATATTTGAGAAAGGTGAAAAGGCAGTTGCACTTAAATGTTGTCTTGTCTTCTAAGCTGGGAGTAGGACAGTCAATATCTCTCACCGGGTTCTTTCATGCTCAGTTAAGTAAATGCATTGATTTGTGCCCCTGGTACCTGAACAGAATGTAATTCGGAGGCAGCCACAATGGACACAGTGTCCAGCATTGACGGGCACGAGTGTCTGTGCAACAATTGGCTGAGGCATAAAGAAGCATCTTGTTAATTAGTGCGCTTTGGTCTTTTCTGTTTTGTTGGGATACTTTTTTTTTTTTTTTCACCTTGAGAGTGCAATCCAGCTCACCTGTCACTGGCACGGCTCTCTCCCATCAATGAGTGTGGCCGTAACTGTCTCTACTTGAGTGAAGCCCATCTTGACTAAGAGAGAATGTCAAGAAGGTGAAGCTGAGAGCTATCACAGTCAAGTGTGGTGGAAAAGACCCTTTGTCTGAGTGCTTCCATCACCAGACATCCGACGTTTGGATGTGCAAAAATGTCATTCAAGTGACAAGTCGGACTTTTTTCTGGAAACGCTTCAGTTTTGCAAATGGCAGACTTTAGTGGAAGTGTGAGACGTGCACGCTCGCTGAAGCCAAGAGAAAAAGTGACGTTACACCAAAGCCTGTTTCTAATTCAAATATGCACATATCAGGCACTTTCACAAGAAATCTCATTAGGCAAAATTAATTAGTAATTACATCAAGTTGGGCAGGACATACTGGTGATAGACTGAAACATCATTTAAAGAGATGAAAGCGGTTTGATCTGATCGCAGCACACGTTAATTGTGATGATAAATATAACACAATCTCTCCTGGAGATGAATCAAAGTATCTATCTATAACACTGAACTTGTCATTTAAATGAGCGCTGAACTTTAAACAGTCACGTCTGCGGTGTATCACGTTTGAAGAAGAGTCTCACCTGCGTGTGAGATGGCGCCAGACCTTTGCGGCCATAGACTCCGATCAGAGCGTTCTTCTGTACCGAAATGTTGAACTTGAGGAAGCCTGGTAGCTCCACGCTGAGTTGGGAACGCCAGAACACCCCTGGAGGGACGCTTTGACCAACCCTCTTCCCGATGTCGATTTGTCCGCTATCGATGGAGTTGTTCTCCTGCTGAAGATTGACAGTCCTCCCTAGAAGACAAAGACATGCACCAGCTGAGGTCGTGGTGTCGCTGCAGCCATTGGATGAAACATTCACATCTGCCTGTTGTGTAAATCTTTTATCTCATGGTATCAGTAAATGCTGATGTCTTTTATGCTTTCCCGTGTGATCGCATTCCATTATTCAAGCGGAGACTTAATAAGACCATATCGTTTCTAAATGAGCACTGGCAGAGAAACACAGGATTAAAAGTTATGGTTCCCTTTGGCCATGATGCACTGCTCACTGAACTCAGAAAAAAAAGAACAGATATAATTGGCTTTTTATAAGGATGTAAAAGGCCACATCTCTCAGATTTTTCTGTAGTCCTGGTGACTCACAGAGAAGAGGCTTCATATCAGATGAATCTAAATGGAATCTGTCAGATAAACTGAGTGCTACCTTGCCAGCGCAATAACATCAAATCAAAACAATTGGCCAACGATGTCCCTAAACTGTGTCCTTACATAGCCAGAGGCAGAACAACGACCACTTTTAATGTGAGTCATGCTTTCATGATAAACTGTACTTTTCAATACGAGTCATAGTTCAGAAAAGAAAAGCGATTTCGGCGTACCCGCAAGCTGCTGCAGAGGGAACATGGCCGCAGCTCTTTAATGGACTGTGTCAATGACAACTTGTCGGATGGATGTTACACAGTTGTCCTACAACACTACAGCAATTCAACCTTTGCTCTTAAAAAAGAAAGCTTTCAGCGTGCGGAGAGTATTGTAGCTGAGTCTATGTGTATCTGTTTGCAGCATTTGCATACCAGTGCTGTGTGCAGCAATAAAACCAGTTCCTGTCAAAGTGACGACTGGAAGCCGAAAGATCCCCAAGGGAGAATAACAGGCAGCTATTGATTGTCTTTAAACCGCTGAAAATCGGACACATACCATCTTAATTAGCAGTACTTATGAGGATTTAAACAGAGCTTTTGGCCACTGCACATGCTAAATACTGCGGCGTTTGTTTGTGTGCGTGTTTGTGTGTGTGTATAGATTAATTTGGTGGCTTTTGCTGTAAAGGTGAGCTGAGATGGCCTCCCAGCTTGTTGATGAATATAAAATGTTCTGAGAATATAATTAGGCAGTGAAAATCTGTGGGGAATCAGCCAATTAACATTCAGGAGGTGAAAGATCTCAGTAAAGACCAAAAAAAGCTGTCGGAAAAAAGACCGGCAAACAATCCACTCTGCCATTCATGGGGCCAGATGTTTTGCCTTTGCAATTTGTCTTCATCATCCTTTAGACCTGCGTTTCATTAAATTGTGACATTGTGTCTTTCATGATCGTTATTATCTTCGTCCCTGAAAAAAAGTCATGTCAGAAGCAAAGCGAGACAGCCGTCAATTTGCTGATTTAATGAATTATCATTTTTTTTTATTCCTGAAGGAAATGATGTAGAACGTGTAAAAGAAAACATATTGGAAAAAAAATAATCTATCTATATTAAATCTATATTAATGATATTACTATTACACATATGTATATACAGTACGTTATTACTAATATATAATCATACAAATTTAATTCTATCATAATCACATTTTAAACATTCATTATTAGTATATTATTTATATATGTATGACCTCTGTGGTGGAGGTCGTTGGATGTTTGAAGAAAATTCTCAGTTGTGGTCGCTCTAATTGGTAACCATGGGTTCTATTCCAAATCCTAGCTTGAATGTTAATTAGCGGGCGTATTCAGATGTCACACTGCTGGTTGCTCACCATCCGCAGCCAAAGCCGTCACTACACCCGACTGAGTGGGACCCGTCTTTCCAGCCCCTCCATTTTCAAAAGCCTGCTGGTTGTCCAACTCCTGGAGCTGCCAGTTGAGGCCGAAAAGGTGCATTGCTGTGAAAACGACATGGAAAAAGAAGCTTGTAGAAACTGTTACACAAACAAGCTAACAGCCGTGCAAACATAATTAAGCCTTTTAAGGAATAGGCGACCTGTGGGGGATAACAATGGATCCAGTGTTCGGTTTAACTTCCGATACTTCAATTCACATTTTCATTTTCGAGGCTTCTCTGCCTGTTTGCAAACCCATCACTGAGAGTGGTCAAAGTCATTTCAATCAATGCGTAGGAACCCTGTTGCTCCTGCATGTTTCCTCTGCGATTGCTATTCATTAACGTGCCGGCGTCTGCACACAAGCAGCTACTGTATCAAAGTGAGCATCAGGAAGAATCTCTGTTTAGACACAAAGCTGTCACTCCACATGAGCAGATGGGAAACATTGGAGCAGCCGTTAACTCGAACACAAAGTGAGAAGGGCGAGGAGACGGAGCAACATGTGTGTGAGGATGCAAGAAGAAACAAAAAAAAAAAGAAAGTAGGAGGCAGAGTATTGAGACGGCCTCAGCAGGAGGGGGAAGTGAGGGGGTAAAAAGCTGCAGCAGTCCTTGTTCTCTTACATAACTAAACTGTGCCTGGCTTTCATTCAGCCAATTGTCACAGTACTGGATGCAATCAAACTGTGTTCTTGTTGTTTGGAAACTGAGGTGCCTCTGTGTGCGCAGCGAGAGGGCCAATCTCCTTCAAAGTCAGCAGCCAGGGAACATGCTGAGGAAGCATTTTGATTTCCTACCGTTTTGATCTGCAGCAAGAACTCTCCTCTAACACCCTTCAAATGGTGGTGAGACACATATCGACTACAGCAAATAAACACTGATGAATATATACACGCGCACAGGACTGTCCTTGGTACATCAAACGAATGTATCCTTAATTCATGTGATGAACACAGGATGATGGCTGAGCTGCAGCGTTGGCTGCTCGGCGAAATAAATCACCAAAAGAAATGAATTCTGACTGATCCGTCAATATTACTGACAAGTCTGACTTCCAAACACTGGAATGTGTTAGTTTGACAATACCTCCCAATGTGAAACACAAAGCACGCTTCCATCACTTTCAGTGAGCTTATTCTTTTATTGATAGCACACTGAGCTACAGCTGTGGCTAAACCTGTTCACAATCATCAAATGGTGTCACCCCCAGCTCCTCAAACGAAGCGTCGCTCCCCTCGTGTCATTTCCCAACATGTGAGGCACACTCCAGTGTCTCTTTGGTTATTTAAGTCCACTGCGACGCAAAGTTGTTCTCGCCTTTCGACAGGAACTTTGCATGAGGAGACATGTTGGGATGACAGTTGCATTGCTTCAAAACTATTCATGTAGCGATATTTATAATTGATGTATGGATACGTTTAGGCAGAAAAAAAAGTCAAATGGTTTTAGATAAGGCAGGGAAAAAAAACATAGTTGGGGTTGAAATACTCATATTTGTAAGAGACAGCTTGCTGGATCTCGTACAGCTGCAGGAACGTGCCTTGTATATCACTATCAGACGCCGAGGACTGTGACAGTGCATTGCTATTTATTACCTGGGATGAAAATGGGCTGGATATGCAGATGCAGATCACTCTCCGGATAAGACTGCAGACTAAAACAAGTTCTGCAAGTCGAGATAATTCATCTTGTCACGTCCTCATTGGCCTACTTAAAAGACAATCTGGTCTAAATACATTTGTTTTCTTTCGCCTAACAAGACGCTGAAAGAATCCTCATAAATAAAGCACGTCTGTTATTCTTGGTCACAAAATGCATGAATGAACAGATATGGAGCATTAACCCTTTAAGTGAACATCCCTTTTTATATATATATATATCTAAAAAAAAAACTGGAAACTAATTTTTAATGAAAGCTTAATAGTGAAAAGGGGTGGGGCCAGATAAGCATGTTGCCCCCCC
>CAAKHB010007506.1:218102-234814 GCA_901007665.1 Aeoliscus strigatus | reverse complement strand
CCCCCCCGTCCCACACACACACACACACACACACACACACACACACACACACACACACACACACACACACATACACACACTCCATTTTTAAACATTACTGTCAATTTACATCCTTTTATTTCTGTTTTGTTTTTTTCAACTGTGTGTGCACAGTGTATTATTTATTTTCACTTGGAATGTTCAAAATAAAAATCAAATCAAATAAAAAAAAAAAAAATCTATGTTGGAAAGCAGATTTGCCAAACTCGCACGCATTCTCGAGGCTTTCCAAGAGACAGGAAATTGTGGAGGATTTGTGTGTGTCAGACACACCACAGGACCACTGAGAGCTGTCCCCTCTTCACTGCTCCCACCTCATCAACCAATTGCTTTGAGGTGAATAGCCCTCAATTTGCATAGGTTATTCCTGCAACCTTGGCCCGTTCAATTAATATTTATGGGCCATGAGCAATTCTCTTCCCAAGCAAGAAGCAAGAGAGCCGAGCCTTTAATCTCCGATGTTCAAATCTGCCCCGTGAAACACCTTCACTGACAATAAATGGGAGTTTGAATTTGTAAGTTCACAAAATGCTTGTTTAAGCTCTGACACCCAACCATCCTTTGGAGCGGGACTTCACAACACATCTACAACACAAAATGTAATGTGAGCTCCCAGAAAATCCTCCTGGCTGCTCTCACAGCAAATTCTCCACAAATCTTCACATGATTTCTGGTGGAGCTAGCGTTAGCAATCCCTCGCTCTCCGTGATCCTTCCTCGGAAGGGTAAGGTCCTTCCAATCTCAGTGAGAGACTCCGTCCTAATTTGTGGATCATATATTTAGAAAAGTGTGATTTGCTGCAAAGTCCCCATCTTTACTTCAATGCAAAGACGTTCAGGAATGATGATGTTTAATTGATGTTACAAAATATGAGGGATCCAATGATGTGACTAATTCAAGTTAATTGTAACAGAAGTTTCAGGAAGAACCTCTCCAGGATGTTGACAACCAGGCTGACTACAGGAGTGGAATCAGGTCAACAGCTGCTCAGCATTAAACAGTTCAAATTTCATGTTCACCTCACCACCATACTCGCTTCTCACGGCACGTTCCGCGGTTCCCGCACGGCTCGATGGCCCTACGTGGCTTTTTTGCATTACGCTGGCGATCGTACATGGTACCTGGTACTTCATACCACATCTGTCGACGTTCCAAGCAAGCTGAGCCAGTTCTAGACATGTGACGTCTTCTGATTGGTCCCTGTCCTCTGATCAAACCTCCCTCTCAGCTCACCTGTGGCTGAGACCATTTATTAATAAATTCCCCTGTGTTAAATATATTCTACAAAAACAAAACAAACACACACACACACACAAAAACAGCTAAGCAAGTGAGTCGTGTTCAAATATGCATATGTCACCATTCTGACGGCCATCGTAAACCAGAATAATTCGTCGTTTCACCAGAGTGAGAGAGGTGGCCCATCTGGAGTCAGAGTGTGCCAACAACAACTTGGAGCTCAACAGCCTCAAAATTATTGAGATAAACATTGCTTTATGCTGAAACCTGCTTGCACATCTCACCAGAAATGTCCCAGAGGGGCTCTTCGAAAACAAGCCACACAGCGGAGATGTTCTTGTTCTTGGGGATAGTGTCTCTGACATCCTCATATGGAATGACAGAGTCTCTGGCTCACTAAAAACAGCTCAGTGGGCCATTTAGGAGTTTTGCTTCACAACCAGTGTCACAAGTTCAAGAAGACATGGATCACTTTCTCCATCGTGTCGAAAGTGTGAAATGTTTGTCCCGTAGAAAGAATTGATCATATTTATGTAAACAATGAAATCATGACATATAAAGAGAAACTTAAACAGACTAGAAACGTACTCAGAGAGCTCAGACCTCCTCCAATCACTTCGTTTCCACCCAGTATTATCATCCTCCATTCATTTGATCTCCTCTAATCAATTCAGTGATCATCTAAGCATGACTTTGTCACTAATAGTCAAATAGTCATTACAATATCATTTATTACAAAAGCATCCTGGTTCCACAGATCATGACGTCTAAGCTCTGCTCTCATTGTCATTTCAGAAGTAAAACAAAAACCAACCCTCTATCCCTGGGTGGACTCCAACCCCCGACCATTGGGTTAACAGACAGACCCACTAACCACTGGGCCACAGAGACAGTCCACTGCTGCTATTGTGGAGTTCTAGACACAGATGCTGAAAATGACGACGAATGCTTCAACATATTCTCTGATCCAGATGGTTCCAGAACACCACCAATATTTAATCATGTGGTCCTGGTCCATTAGCAGCATTTCAACATTATATTACAGTATATTATAATATTTCACTTATTTTGCTTTTTTAATTTTTAACAGACAAAGAAACATAACCTCCTTGGCGGAGGTCATTAACAAATGGCCCTTTATATCATTTGGTTTGTACAGTTAAGCATTTATCTGCTGCTTCAGGGTCAATGCTTGATTAGACCTCGATTAGCTTCACTGTATCCGAACAGGTTCTGAAATCCAACCGATAAGGTCCATTTGCTGAACTGCAGGTTTACTTTGTTTAAGCAACAGACGCTTCGGTTGGTGGTCTCCGTACTGGGTCGACTCCTCTTGTGAGGGTGCAAATTAATTAGGAAAGAATGCTGTATATTGAGCGAACAGAGATGGGGAAAAAAAAATCAAACTGTGACAACATGAGATGCAGACTCTTTTGCTTTATAATTGGTGCAGTTGTGCTCTTGTTTGCCTTCAAGTGTCTTTGTGCTAATGGGACCATGTGAGCGCACAGCAGGAACGTATGAGTCCACAATGTAGTTATGTGAGTCACTGCACCTGGCAGGTGAACCTGACGGAGGATGAAAGAGAGAGGAAGCGGTGGAAACACGCTCACACACCTGAGGCATGTGGTTGAGGGTTGCATCTGTTTAACGAACGCATACGCTGAAACACACGAGCCGAAGCTCCAGACACAGGCTGGAGACAGGCCAAAAAAATACAACTCGCAAACATCCGACAGGTTTACAATTAAATAAGTTGGTTGATTGTCGGGATGGAAATGTTGTAATCCAATCTGCTAGAAGTTTTTTGTGACAACAGACAAACAAATGGCTGTTTATGCACGTTTCCCCTCGTGTAAACTGAGGAGGTCTGTCATCTGCGCGAGTACAAATAAAAATAGCTACTGAATCCTGCATAAAAACGAACAGATGCACAACCCCGCCTTCCTAATTTTATGGTATCAGACCATAAACAACAACAGCAAGTAACAAAAGGCAGTAAAAGGATTGTGAATATTGATACTGATATAAGACATTTATGAGCTCTCCTCCAAGAGAGCAGCCCCCTCTCTATACACCTATAAACCCCTAGTTATGGGATCTTCCCACTGACGCAATATTTCACCTTATACCACTGTGTCACATTTCTGCTCCCTCCGAGCTGGATGAATACTTATACATCCGCTCAATCCGCTCCGGGGGGGAAGGCAGAGTGTAAGATTAAGAGCTTGGGTGACGAGGGAGGGCATAAGGAGAGATAAATCTGTAACGGGTTTACTGTTGTGGTCAAGATCCAAAAGGTTGCCAAGAAGTCAGCTTTGACACATGCTGTAAAAAATCTGAGGAGGCCTTCAGATGGCAACTAATGCTCAAAGAACCGGGGGAGAGAGGATGTGTATTATTTTATCCTCCTGACTCAGATGAAACCACTTCCTGTTTGGGTCTACAACACAGGTTTTATGGACAAAGGTCCTCTTTAAAGTGCTTTGAGACGGTTTCCTTCAGAAAGAGTTCAGCTGCATAGCTTGGGTTTGACATTGCCATCTGCGCTGGCCATTTGAACATCCCCGGCTGTGTTTTAACAGGAAACCCTGAGGATGTTGTTATTTCTCACACAGGGGAATCGGGAGTTTGGAATGATGCACAGCATCCTGTCAAAAGCACACGGATGTCTCATTGGAAACTGTGAGCGGCTTCGTGATACAGAAGCCATTGGATCATATCATGACCTACGCAATTCCTCCCTCAAGAGGTTGGTGAAATAGAAATACCCCGGGCAGAGATTAAACTCCATCCAGCTTATGAGACACGCCCGCTCCAGTCAGTCGAGGCGGTGTGTCTGTCATTTGTTTCGTTTGACCGCATGGCATGTTCGAAGATTGACTAATGCTAGCGGGGATAATGGAGTCATGGTTTTCCTCTCTTTACGACTGAAATACTTCTAGTTTTTCATGCACATGGCTGACAGCCGGAGCTGCAGCTCCTCAACACACAACAGCACGTCTTCAGTTGTTAAATATTTGCCAGCGCTTGGGTCTGACTGCTTGACTCCCTGCAGTTCGGGTACTTTTTGTTGTTAATGCTCCGCACGTTTCATATAAACACGGTGCAACTTTCATTCTTCTTTGATCCAAAGTTGAGCCAACAATATCTGGCAGGAGTTGAAATAAATGGTGTCCCAAAGTCCCGAGGCCAATAAAAAAATGATTTAGGTCTGTCCAAATTGTCACCTGGGATGAGTGTGGGACGACGTGCCAGAGAGAGAGTTGTTGAAAGATGTGAAAAGGGTTGGTCCGAGTGTGAGCCCCATTTAAAAACACAAACGGACTCCTCTGAGATCTCCTGGGCTCACGTTATAGCGCAAGATTAAAGTGATGCAAACATTAGCCAACAATCAGTCCAAATGTATCAGCGACCAACCGATTTGAGGGACTAATAATTCATACTGGCATGTGTTAACATGTGTTAATCAATGAAGTAAGGTATGCAGACGCTTCAGTCTATCGAGTTCATCGTCGCGTGTCATTGAGTGTGTATGTAAATAGACAAAGAGTCCAAACATGGCTGGCTAAACCCTTTGAAACGGATCTACGTACCATGGTGACCAAGACAAAGATGACAACTACACATACACGTCCAAGTCGTGAAAGAGAAGGAAAGAAGGAATATGTGGCTGATGAAATAGTTTGTGTAGCCTTTCAAATTAAAAGTGACATGAGCAAATCAACCCCATCGGATTTTCCCTTGAAAGGTGATCGATTCAGGGTTTGAGCTTTACTCAAACAATCAATGTATGTATTGATCTGTCAGATTATCACAATTCACACTTTTTGATCCTTTGTTGACCAAACAACTTGGCTGATTATTTCAGACAATAATCAGAAAATGACCAATATTGAAATCAATGCAGTGTCTTTTTTAAATAACTGAAGCTAAATTCCATCAGTACTTATGGTACACAATTAAATACAAGGCGTTACTGTTGATGCTTTCATTTTTGTCCTTGTTAAAACGTATTTCTTTTCCACTCTTCAAAGTCTCGAAGAAGAGACAAAGCTACTGGCGCATAGCTCCCTTGGGAAAGATTATCTTCATCACATTCTGAATTCAGTGAAGGACTGTTTTTCTTGTGGACTGGGATTGTCATTTGAGAACACCTTTGAGATCATTGCTGACAGTCCTCTCAATAATCAGACTCTGTGGAGCTCAAAAGTCTCTCAGTCTCAACTCACCAATGCAGTAGCAGAGGATAATGGACAGCACAACGGCGATGCCCACGGCGATCAGAGCAGTGCACCTCCAGGAGCAGTGTTTCGGGGACTTCTTGAACTTAAAGGCTCCTCGGGACAGGTTGTTCCTGGGCAAAGGGCGCGCCGGCGTGGAGTACACAGTCCCCGTCGCCATGGTGTAACCAGGGGCTGCTGCACCAAAGAAAGGTGTCGTCCCTGTGCCCGTCTTAAAAAGAAAGTGCCTGCAGGAAGAGGAAAAGGCGGAATAAGAAAGGAGGGCCAGGAATGATGGTTCAAACCAGCATCGGAAAAGTCAGAGGTCTCAATTTGTTAAAGCTGAACGCAAATTGAATTCAACAGGCCAAATTAACTCTAACACCGAGCGCATGACACCATAAGATGAACTGGGTTCTCATGTAATATCCAGTATAACCCATGACTTTGGAAAGGGTGAACAAAAATACCTCATAAAAACAATCATTTCCCACTTGTCCACTTGCCCTTTTACAACTGGGCCTTTGCTAATAGCCCCATTATACCTGTGGTAATTAAGAGGCTTTAATCAAATGCACCATGGAGTGATCGTCCTATTAACTCTTAAACCCCATGTGAAAAGCTCTTAAGTAAATGAATTAAGTCTTGTTGCCACTCTTGCCATGACTTAGAGATTAATACCCAAATGCCTTCAGGCTTTTGAGGACAGTCTGGGAAATTGGATCAGATGGACCATGCATTTCAAATACGTTTCCAATCTCCAACTGTACTACATGTACATAGTCGCTCCAGTCGCAAGTGTAATGACCTGGGGGTGATATTTGCTGTGAAGGAAAAGGCCGAAAAAACAGCTTAATTATGGGGAATATGCTTCTTTATCAGAAATAAATTGCATACAGTGATTCTGGACAGCCACACTTGAACGTGGAAGTGGAATGTCACAGAGAAAGGAAAAGCCAGAGAAAGCCAATTTACTTAAATACGATGATTACATTGCATATTTTCTCATGGAAAGCATTCATAGCGGGGTGCTCAGTTGTGACAGGAATAGTTGAACGAAAGCTTCCGGAAAAAAAAAAAAAAGTCCTGTTTTTCTGTTCTCGCCTCACAGTTCTGACATGAAGTGGGTTTGAGTGTCAGAGTGTCAGGAAGTTACAGTTACAGACTGAGTGTGCTCTCATCTAGTATCAGAAAGGTGTATATGTGTGTGTACGTGTGGAGGGTGTTTGTTACACATTGAACTGGAACCTCAGGTCCAACTGAGTACGAGGTTAATGAAGCGCGACAAATGATTCAATTCATGCTTCAGGCAATGTGCATTTATCCATATAAAGGTAAAGGGGTGGTATAAATTATGAGGTTTAAGGATTAAACAACAATATCGATGCTGCAAGAAAAAACAAGGTACAGCACCATAAAATTGTGCCTTTAATTAAAAAGAAATGTGCAGTCACTTTGGCACTACACAATTTGTCTGCATTTTATGTCATCTATAGATTGCTGAAGGTGCTGCTGCCATGGTAACCGCTAATTTAAATACATCAATAAACTGATAAAGCAGTGTTTGCTCATCAATTATTTGTGCAGCAGCTGTGAAGTCTCCCTGTAAGTTTTCGAAAGGCTTTTTTTTTTTTTTTTTAAATCCTGACATGAATCTGCAGTGAAAGAGCTTTAGAACGCTAATTAGATGCATAATCTAAAGTCAAGTGGTTAAAGGACTGAAAATCTGCATAGCAACACATTGAAATCAGAGTGTTTCGTATTTGTGGCGGGTCAGCCTGGTGTAAGGCAGCTCCACAGGCTGATGTTTGTATTTCAGCATGTTTTCTCTTTCTTCTGGAGCAACAGACTGAAGCATAACTCTCTACATTTATTCATACGACCTGAAACCACAAACTGGTGCAGCACCTTAAGGAGTTTATTTAAAAAGAAAAAAAACATAACAAAAAAATAACAAGAGGGTCCTGCTACACCAAGTTCATCTTGGTACTTATGTAATCCTGCAAACAGGAAACCAATCACATGACCTCCTTGGCAGAAGTATTACTCTTCTTTTAGTCTGATTTAATCATTTAGTCTGAGTTAATCATTTATTCAAAAGATTTGTTTTATGAAGTAGGTCACATCATAAGCCTTGAGCACAACGCCTTCCTTACAATTCATCCCCATCGCTCATAGTTCATCTCAAATTGCTGATATTTCATCTCCCTCCGATCTCCAGTGGATACCTCGGGGCAGAAATATCCTCTGATCAATTCTTGACTATGAGAACAAATGTCAGTTTAGATCTCGTCAATGTCGCAGCTGATGCGTGCTTTTGTGGATGGACGGGGCTTCCATTTAAAAAAGGTTACAGCGTGCCACTGTTAGAATGACAATGGTCCGTGCATCTGCAACCTGGAGACGTTCAGGTGCCTCAGTCTGGAACAATCTGTGCCGGAGCTGCGACACGCGCTTTCATCTGCAGCTGGGTGTGAATTGAGGTCAAAACTTGCACGACGTTATAGGCTGCAGATGTGTAGCGAGACAGATGCAAATACACTCCGCTTTGTGTTCAGTTCAGTGAAAGTGGATGCAGTCTGGGAACAGAATGTGGAAGGTTGTGCGGGTGTGTGGGCATGGGTAGGAAGGTAAATACCAATTACAAGTTGAAGACAAATCTACTGAGATGCCTTTTTTTATTGCAAAAATGAGTTAATACTCTCCTAAAACACCCATATGTAGTCCTGCAGATCGTTTGATTGTACTGTTGTAACTGTTAAAAAGGGTCTAATGTTATCAGCTAACAGAATAATGTATAAAACAAACACTTGAAAATTAAAGCATATGTAAATAAATCACAAATTAGCATCTATTTGCACGGTTTAATGCTGCATAATGAAAGACTGAACAATTTAAATGCATGTGGTATAATTATCAGTAACATATGGCCCACTGTGGGTGGCTCGAAACAACAACGCCAGTTATGCATTCAGTCGTTTATGTTCTTTGTGATGTATGTGGGAATATGGAGTAAAACTGAAAATCGCCAGAAGCTGTGTACCAGCCACAGTGAGTCAGATTCCTCAACACATTCCTCGCACAAAAAGAAGAAGTAATTTTGATGTTTGTTTGTTTTTTTTTGTGTGTGTGTGTGTCTGTCGGCTTTTTTCTTGAGAACACACTGAAGGGCTCTAAAGATGAAATGCTGTTGGACATGATTAACAAACAGCGGAGCAGTGTAACTGTCTGCAGCTATACAAACTGGATGACCGGCTGTAATTGATTACAGCCAGTGTGATGCAACAAGGTGCATTACTATGCTAATCCAGTCATCCCCGTGCTGTGAGTGAGAGAGACACGGAGACAATCAAGAAAGTGCGAGACTAAAAAGGAAAAGAGCGCAATTGAATGGCTGTGTGTCAGTGTGATCTCAGCGTGTTTGCGTGCACGCCCGTCCGTCACATTGAGGAGCCGGCGACACAAAAGCAGCAGCGAGCGCGCTCTCCTCTTGTCTCACAACAGCGCTTGTCATTAGGCTGACATTTGAAAATGTCCTCACAGAGGACAAAAGACTAAACCGGGAGTTGGTGGATTTGTCGTCGGCGAAACTCCAGCAGGAGTGAGAGAGAGCACGCTAAAACAATGCGAATGGAGGCCGTCAGAATGTGTAATCTGCCTATTAGCTGTCTGCTCAGTGTTAGTAGCATCTTAAGGCGAGAGCAGACTAATCAGGCTGCTTCAGATGTGGTGTGGGAGCACACTGATTGGTTTTTACACTATTTCCTCCTGTCGCCACTGATGCACAACTCTAGCAGGAGTGTGAGAGGGCATGCTAAAACAATGTGAATAGAGGCAGGCAGAACGTGAAATCTGCCTATTAGCTTACCTCACTTTAAGATTAGCATGTTAAGGTGAGACCAGATTAATCAAGGGTGCGACAAATGTGGTGTCCCTCCAGCCACCATCTAACAACACTTTACACTTCACCATTGTGAGGAATCTGCATATGTCATTAACACCTGCATGTATAAGGCAGTACAGTTCAACTGCGCCACAAAAACATATATGACTGTTACATACAGTATATCAAAATATCTCAGGCAGATTTAAAATAAACTATTATAATCCTCATGAAAGGAGGCTTTATGGCAGGTCTGTTGGCTGGGGCTGATTATGTGTGATGGCATGTTAAAGCACCTTAGCTCATGATCCCTGTCTGGACTTCCTGTTTTATTTTGAAAGTATATGCTGCTAGATACTGTTACCTATTTCACTTCCCGTATTGATTTTCTCATGTTTGTTTAGTCCTCCATTATGTCTGCTATGTCTATCTACCAGATATGTTTTTAAAAATGTATACCTTGAGCTTTCACTCTTGTTTTGACAGAAATAAAATATCAAATTTGTTATATTATGAAAGATATTTTCATTATCCTTTTACTGGATTTTTTAATTTTTATTTTATTTTATTTCTTTTTGCATATGGACCCAACTGTCTTGTCTGCAAGAAAGAGACACATTAATGTGCAAGCAGCGTTGAATAAATCACATTTACATGTACTGAAGTATATGTGGCACTAAAAAGGTGAAAGATCTGTGACTGTCTCCTTCACTTTTCAAAATTGACACCAATAATTCCTCGTGGAAATGTGTTTAAGGTGTGTGCCTTGCTAATAAAAGAACAAAAACAAACAAAAACTGTTTGCTTTCTATGCTACTAGCAGCGGCAGTTTTTTTCTACAGCAGCATCAAACAATAATAAATTACTCTGGACTCCCAGCAGAAATGTGTGTTTGGCACTAAAGATGTTGTCAAAATAATTCAAAAGGAAAACACAAGAAAAAGAAAAAAAAAAATATGTCTTGAGGATTTCCACTTTGTCTGCACCAGCATCCGCTTTGGCAGGTACCCAAACATTGCACTCCTCCAAAAGGCTACATGATGAATCAGTGCTGGTGCACCCCTGACACTCCGGCTATCTTCATCCTCTGATGAGAAGCCTGACTGTCTGACTCATAATTTACATCCCACACAAACAAGTCCATACACATACACAAGCGCACGCACAGGCACACAGAATCCTGCCTGTATTGCTTTGGCTATTTCTTCGCGCCCCCGAGAACAATTCTCACACACATTTTCCATCAGGAAAGTGTAGCGTCTGCGGGACACTGAACCACATGACGATTTTAGAGGCGACACATAATTTTATTTTACCAAAGGACTCCCTTGACACACGAATCCGACGAGGATAGACAGTGCATTTATAACTGCACTAACGTGTGACTGGGCAGGTCTTCAAAAGACTCGTTCTGAATGTCAGAGCGCCGAGACGTATCAAACCTAATTGAAAGAAATTGAAGTGGGCTCCAAAGGACATAAATATGTAAGAGGATATAATATCCTGTATTTTATGCAGTAGAGCCTACAACGTGAGACACAGATGTGTGAAAAAAAAATACACAAGTAAAGTAGTGTTATGGTCTATTTTAAACAATGGCTAAGAACTGTAAAAGTAATTACCAGATGTGTGCAATGGCCTCTTGGGGGAAATGACAGTTCAAATTATAATGAAATTCAATGAATCTAACTAATTGAAAATACCACAAATATCTATTTTTGTGGAGCTCAGCCGTCAGGAACCTGTGGGGTTTATTAAGAGTAGAGACTCTGCACACTTTAAAGATCTGAATGTCTCCTCGTCATTTGAATGGAAGTCAACCAGGAAGCAGTAACACTGCTCTGCTTCCAGATAATTGAGCCCTTTCAATGAGCAGCTCGTAATTAGCATTGAAATGAACAAACCAGGAATAATTTCACCACATATCCCTGGAATGCAGAACCTGCATTTTTAATTTCTACAGAAAATGTTTCTCTACATGGTCCTTTACATTGTTTTTTGTTTTGTTTTGTTTTGTTTTGCTTTGGTCCATGTTCGACATATTTTCAATTTATGCCATACGTAAGCAAACGCGGTGATATAAGTGGCGTTTTTCACACATACGATAATGAGCAGTCGTACAGACTGAGTGCGCACTTCACCTGAAAGAATTCAGCTTTTCACTGTGGAAGATGGTTAATGTGTGGGGAATTAGCACTTGTGCTATGAGGACGTCACACACGCACATACTTTATGGCTGCTAATTGATTTAAAAGTGGTGAAAACCATCAAATGACTGTTTCATCCTTGACAAGGTCATGCCACAGGAGCTATATTAAACGAAACACTCCACAGCATCAACGCTGAGCTGAGTTGAGTTACATCTGATATTTTGTAAGAAAAAATATTGGCTTGGAATTCTGTGAATTCTGATACCTGTGAGACCTCAAACTATACCCCCCCCACACACACCCCCCCACACACAAACACACACCATCCCGACTCCTCCCAAAAGGCCGTCTAATAAATACTTGCTGCAGCTCCTGTTTACATTTCCTCAACCTAGTGGTTTTCTTGACATCTTCAATTATGCTGTGTTTTTTTTTTTTTTTTGCCCTGTTGGTTCACAGCAGTCCTCTGTTCCCACCCACAGACAAGCACTTGATTTAGAGTCCACCACGGGGAAAGTTGATTTATGCCTGGGCTGATGATAGGTGTGTACATATTGTTTTGTCGATATCGCGCAGGCATCTCAAGGTCATTGTGCGGTTAGTAT
Organism: Aeoliscus strigatus; assembly: GCA_901007665.1. Classification (NCBI taxonomy): domain Eukaryota; kingdom Metazoa; phylum Chordata; class Actinopteri; order Syngnathiformes; family Centriscidae; genus Aeoliscus; species Aeoliscus strigatus. The sequence continues at coordinate 222,675 of CAAKHB010007506.1, read as the reverse complement.
TCAATCATTGCATCTGCCAGAGAAAGCCAAACTGTCACCGCATTTCCCAAATGATTCAGTTACATACATGGTTGGAACCCCGTGCTACTACCGATGAAGTTTACAGAATCTTCAAAAGACAACATTTCTACCTAAGAGCAAAAGATACTCCAGTAGCCTGAATAGTTCGAAGATCATACCTATCTAATAATTTCCCTGGATACTTAAAGTATCTGATTTGAAGCTGCTTGGTATTTAGGGTGCCTACAAAAGTGCCTGTCAACACATAAGTAGAGGTTCCATATCATGTTGTGTGCCACTGAGCCAGTGAAATGAAACATTATTGTATTGTCCATGATCAAATCATGGACAGTGGTGGTAACAGCTTTACTGGTGTATCCTTTTTATCAATAAACCAATGATGAGGAGGGTATATGTTTTTCAAGGCTGATAAATAGTATAACCTGGACTGAAACACTGTGGTATTCATTCAATTAAGACAGGAACCTTCACAACTTACTCATTTTAAAATTTCCCACATATTCAAATATACATTCAATATAACAAATACAAATACTTTTAAAAATGTGTAGTAAAATCTCACATTATTTAACTGCAGTGCAGACGTGAATAACACACTTTATTACTTAATTCAGCGTTTAAGCTGTAAACGTGCACTATTGCGCCACGTAATGTTGGACCACGATAACACATCGTGAATGGCATGGCGATATTCAAAAGGCTAGTTTCACTATTTCAAACTACATCCTATGGGCGTTTTTTTTTTTTTTCAGCTCTTTGCAACACTCGGGGCAGTCACACTGCTCAAACGAAAAGTGCTTCAACTTCCAGAGTGTCGAGATGAAAGATGTACAGTACAGGCAGCACAAAGGAGGACAGCTGTAAACGTTTTATCTACCTGAGCCAACTGGCATGTATAGAAAGCTGTTGAGTGTTCAAGGTTTTCAGAGGAAACCCTGGAGGGAAAATGCAGAGGATGGAACTCCGGCGTAAGTCTTATGTTATTATGATCTGTGGCATGTTAATGAGACAGAGAATGTGATCTTTTTTGATGCACATCCTGGGCTGCTCTACAACCTTTGCAATCTTACAGTTATTACAGTGTTTATTAAAAAAAAAAAAAGACTCCTCGGTGTGTTAACGTCGACTGGATTCTCTGTGCCATTTGTGTGACTTCCGGTTTGCGCTTCTGTGTAAACGGACGGCGGAATGGCCCTTTATTTCTAGCCGAGAGAGTCGCCTCTGAACGCGCCAGCATGTCAGCAGTGGGCGGGACCTGTGGGGACCCAGGGGGCCCAGGGGGCCCAGGGGTTTGGCACGTGAGTTCGAAACGTCCTTTCCAGAAGGAACTTTGTTCTTGTATATATGGGCTTTAATATTCTAATAGACTCGGTAGTTCACTACAAAAAAACAAACAAAAAACAAAGCAGCTTTAGCCGACTATTTAGTGACTATTATTGTGCTGGCAGAGAAGAGAAATATCCACAGTGTGTAAAACCAAACCATTAGCTTGTTCTAACCACCAGCTTCCTCCATTTTAAGGGTTCTCAGTCATTTACTTCACACTGGTTTGTTTTCAGAGTCAGTGGTGTCATGATGCAGCCTGGAAATCCAGAGCCACATCTAGGAAGATGAAGGTTATGACGAGTGACGGACTAACTCAAGGGGCGGGACCAAACGGGACTGGACAGCACAACAACCATGTATGTCGTGTGCATAACCGCTGTCGTCATCATGTTCAGCCACGCACACCGACTCTGAGCCTGCCTCTATCAGATAGACCCATGTGACTGGTCTTCACTGACTCTGGAAACAGTTCATGAGCTCCAACGGTTCACACCCACATCATCAGGCAGATTAAATCCAACTCTGCTGGCGGTGCGTCTGGATTTCCAGACTAGCCGTGATGATATTTGGAACAAAGGGTCCCGGTACAGTGTTCGAGGTCATTTCCACTCACCTGCTCTCCAGGGCCACATTGCTGCCCAGAACCCAGCTGTCCTGCAGCTGGACACATTCCGCCGTACTCTGCAAGTCGGCCGCCAGGCCGGCTGAGGGTGGCGGGCTCGGGCCCCTCTGATTGGCCAGCGAGCTGCGGTTCAGGGATGTGATTGACGGATGCTGCTTGTGTGGGGGTGGAGCTGGCGGAAGAGGAGGCGGGCCTTGCTGAGTTGAAAGATGGTCACCTGCACAGAGACATGCCAGCGCAATTCATTTCAAATTGAAAGCACCAGTTGTTGTTTAATTGGAGACCGCTGTAAGATGACAGAGCAAGACACAGCAAAGTAAATACAAACCAAGAGCAAGGCATTTAAACGAGATGCAACCATTGCAAAAAGTAGGGAACGAACCACTTTTATGGTGACTCGCATGATCGTCACGTATCGTCACGTAACGCCACGCGGCTGACAGTTGGGTTCTCTGAGACAGAAGGTCACTTAGAGAGGCATCTGTTCTTTTATGGGCGTTTAACGCAATGTTTCACGTTTGATTACAGCCAGAGAAGACTCTCAGATAACTAATGACCAGAACCTCCATTAGAGCTCTGAGAGAACAGGTTTTCCAATTTCACACAAAGCTGTGTAATTGGCCCCCAGAATGGCAGGTGGTGATTATCTATCCATCTTTCCTGTTTAAAAGGTAAAAACCCACAGTGCTGACGATTCTGATTTGCTCCAATGAGCCCCACATGGATATGTTCGTCTTGTGCTCGGGGATGTATCTTTGTTGATTTTGTATTGACAGCATGAATTTTGATGAAGTCTGCAGGAGCCGGGGCGGTTTGTGGCGCATGATTTAACCTTTGCTATCCTCAGCCAGGCAACAGACGTTCTGAGGTGGATCAAAATCTCCTCGGAGAAGACATAACTCCATTTACAAAAGACAGTGTGCATTTTTCCTTCTTTCATTTTCTTTCTTTTTTTTTTGAAGAGCCTGTAATAGACATGCAATTTTTGTCCTTGTCTGTGGGCTTTCACTTTCAGGGGTGTCCTTCTATGCATAATACAACCTGCTTAAAGCGGGGAAATGAGTCTTGCATTCTGCTCTACAGTGGCAGGCACATGTAAGCCATTCACAGATAGAAATTCATTTCCACCGCTCCCAGGCAAAAAAACCTTCAGGCTATTGCTAACGCAGGCTTTTGTGACGGCCGGGGGAGAGTTTTCAAATTCAGAGAGGAGAAATATACAGGCGAAATATAGTAATAGTGGGTATGCATTTACAAGACAAACAGATTTGGAATGTACTGCTGACACTGTGAGAATCCAACTGGCTGCGGTTGTGGCTATAAATGTCATTAAGGCAAGAAGAATCCCCTTTAAAAAATAAATGAATCGGAGATTGATCAAAACCAATCATGTATGATCCCCCTCATCACATCACGCCACTGTCCTCAAAGCCAGTCCTCCATCCTGACACATGAGTTACCTGAGCTCAAGGGCAGTATTGGCGTTTGGAAAATATACGGCCACCATGACTTGGTGATAATGAATATTAGATATCCCACTCATCTTCTGGGCCAGACTGTGAGCCCTATTAGAAAAGTGCTAAGCAGGCTAATAGAAATGTGGATTATCTAGCAGCACTGACTGGCTTCAGCTCACCTCTGGACCGTTATTCCACCATAAGAGCCTGCAGCCACCATCAGATTCACTGAACCTTCTGTTTTCATCAGCACACAAACACCCCCACACACACACACACACACACACACACACACACACTTTCCCGTAACAGCAGTGATGGAACAGAGACGTGGCTGTAAATCATCTTCCAAATAATCCGTTGGACCATTTAGTAGAAATGTACGGTGAGTTGTCAATTGCAATGAAATAATCGCACAAAGTGGAAATTCACTCGTGACAACAGCAACAATAAAACACAGCGCGTGTGTCGGCCACAATCAGTGATGTGCCTTCCTGCAAATTACAATCGAGCTACAGGAAAACTGCCAGACACACATCTGTGTCCATGTCTAACTATTGATCAGAGTGCATGTGCAAGAGTAGATGTATTCATGGTGGTTTTGCCGGGTTCACACTAAGCATAGATTCCAACACTGACTTGAGATACGCCTCCAGTCTTCAATGAAATTGAAAAAAAAAAAATCCTCCAAACGGTCTGAAAGTCTATTAAGACTTCAAGAAACCACACACAGATCCGATGTTTAAAGTGTTGAAACGATGAAGTAAACAACTACTAAAAATTCTACCATTTGAGCACAGAATTTCAAGTGGGACCGGATGTTTTCGAGCGCTCGGTTACTGTTTGTTTGACTCTAATGGCGCCATCGAGCGCTGTAACTGGCTCATATTTGTAGTTAGTGAGGATGAGGCGACAGCTGGGAGAACCCATCTAAAACCGGTTTCAATTTAATCAACCATTCATTCCAACAATGCTACCCCCCCCAGCTCACAGTTTTGCGGCACATACAATCTGTGGAGGAACTGGTCACTTAAACGGACCGTTTGTCCAGATCAAAATCTGCCGGCCTCAGACCTGTCACGTCTGATAATACCGCTTCGTTCCTAAGGTTTCGTGAAGTTTTGTGAAGAAACATCTCTCCCTGACA
>CAAKHB010007506.1:192933-212549 GCA_901007665.1 Aeoliscus strigatus | reverse complement strand
CGTAGTTGGAGTAGCAGTCTTTTGCAATAACTGCTATAATTGCATTTCCTGTGTGTGAAACCCCTCAGTTTGCTGGGAAAGCAGACAAAAGAAGCAGTATCTGTAGAAAACCGGGGAAGCCTGTCTTTTCCTAATTAATTGTTGGCATATTGTTTTCAACTGGATGCACTCCACTTGTGCAAATGACTAATTCTACGTCCATTGTGAAAACACACTAGGAGATTTATACCTTAGTGTATGTTCCACACCACAGTGGATGGCACGAGGAAGTCTACACAGGAATGTTTGTATTTTATTCTCCCGTATGTTTCAGCTCGCCATTATTTTTTCATTACATAGCCACAACATGCATAACAGCACTTAGGCCTAACCCCAACTAAAACAGACAGATGGGACTGATTTATCTTTGAGCGATTCGTGTATTACGAAGTATTACGTCTTCCAATCCAATGGTTTTCTAGTTATTTAGAGGACTTGAAAATAAAATAAAGTTTATCCAGATGTACACGTCATGTTGGTGATTTGTGCCAACTTGATGCAGACAAATACGGTAGTACTGCTGACAGTGATGTAGGTGACAGCAGCACTGGAAATGAATGTGGTGCAAATAAAGGGAGAAAACACTGGAATGTATGTCAAGCAATTCACGAGTGGTGACTGGAACAGACTTTACGCTTTGTAACTTTGCAGATGCTCCAAGATGGTGTGAAACGTAAACATCAGAGTTTTCTAATTATTGGTAGTATTAATACTGCATATATATAACTGCAATCATACAGTTTGGGATCCAGATGCTGCATCTAAGTATGTCAATGAAGGTAAACCGATATACAGCATAAACAACAAACCTGCCGAATCACGTAGGAGGGTTTCCCACACAATGAGATTGTGTTAGATTGTGTCCGCGGCGGTGTCTGATAGGGGGCTGAGAGGAGAGGGGCTGTGTTTGTGCACACACAACGCTGTGCAGCGTCCCGTATGTGTGTAAACTGTGGAGCTCTCTTTGCTTTAATGTTTGTTTGTGGCTGCAGCTGCTGCGGGGATTATAACGTCACTCATATAGTGTCAATTCTTGTAGCCTTTTTCTAGCATTTTCCATAAGTTTTCCATAAGTATTTTTTTATTTTTTTTTAACAGAGAGCGGGAGGGATGCAGTAATGAAATTGCATTTCTGGAAGAAAATAAAGATAGAAAATATCAATAAGTACAATAATGTGGTGGTCAACACTGATATTCCATTCTATTCCAGGGTGCCACATATGAATCCATGGAAGGGAAACACTAAGATTAATGCCTGTAATTACAGCAAAGGACAGCAGCGCCATGACGTCTGCCTCTGCTGAGAATATCACCCTCTCTTTGTCTCTGAGAGTCTAAAAAAAAAATATTTTTTCAGGACAGCCTGTGTCACATTTAAATATTCATACATCAGCATCGTAAAGCATGTGATACCATACCAGAAGCAGCGTGTGTGTTGTGGCTGAAAAAATACAGAGCATGCAACTTTAAACTGTACGCACTCGTCCTCCATTCATCAATTATTAATGTATTGACACACAAGTCTCCTTTATCCGGCGGACCACAAAGAACAAACAATACTTAGTGTCTTTACTTTCCACCTACCTGTCTGACACATTCTGTTAACAACGCCAACATTTCTTGCGCTGTCTGTCTCCAGAGCTGAGAGTACAGCACGCAGGCTGAAAATCCAAAGAGCTTTCCTGAGGCCAAGGCTATGAATTGATACCCCACTTGGCAACAGAGCAGAGCACAAGACAAGAATAATAATCGGGGGGATCATTGGTAGACTCTTGCACCGCCATGCAGTTTGGTGAAGTGTGGAGGCTCGTGCTGGAGATGTCGATATTCTCCAAGGATACAAACTATAAACCTGATGTGCATAGGCTCATTTTTGGGAAACGGGAAGAAAAAAAACACAGAGTCCATGCACACACACACACACACACACACACACACACACACACAGAATTGCCTTGCAGCACTGCTGCTTTCTTGAAATCCCCCAGTCAGAGGACCCTCTGCTGCTCTCGGTGGGGAGAACTAAGGTGCAACCTGCACACCATCTGAGGCTCGTTGCCGGCTAAATCAACAGCATGATCTGGCCCACGGCTCAACGCTGAGGTCACTGCTGGAGTCTGATCCCACATGAGGAATCAGCAGGCCCCCCTCCCATGTGTCCAGCCAGCCATGCTGCCCGTGCAGAAGTTGTTTGACTGAGCTACGCTCCTGTTTCAGCTCCTGTTACGTTTTCAGTGAGCGATTTCTACCAGTCGACTCGTTCGCAGGAAACGAACCAACGAATCCGATTCACCCGCTGAGAGTCCACTGATTCACTCAGCTGAACTGAGAAATGAACAAATCTATTCAGTCAGTGATTCACCCGAAAGACCCGTTCTTTCAAGTGAATCATTTGCAAACGCTAGCATCGATCAACAAGCCGATGTCGTTTAGCGTTATATCGCGTTCACAAATATATCGACATATTTGTTAAATATGGCCCAGACGTATCACAACCCTCCTTCGCACTCTGCATTGAAATGTAAAGTGTGAAAAGCTGTCAAATGTTCTGACTAATCATTTGGTCATGCAATGAATTCAGACTCTATTCTGATCCGAAGATCCAGGTCCCTCTAATCAGGATCATTCGACTGTTGTACAACAGCGGTTATAGATGGCGAGGTCTCCTGATTGACCCGGCATCACGATTCATTAGTGCGACTGGTCTTTAAAGTGTAATCTGCCGTGCAGTGTTTCTTAATTTCCAAGTGCATCTCGCTCCGTCTCAGCGTGGTTCTCACAAGTCAGCGGCATGTTAATCAATAATAAAAGTAGGCAGTGAAGTCAGATGTACTGTCCTTCAAGATCTCTCTCATGCCGCTTTACTTGACAACAGCAGACAGCAGGGATGCTTGCGTTCCAGTCTTCATTCAACCTTAGAAAATACCTCTCTAAGCCTCATCTGTCATGTATCGGCTGTAGTCTAACATTTCACTTTGTTTGGCAGACATTGATTTTTTTTTTACCTCCAAGGTGTTGTCAAGGTGGCAACTCATACATGCCTCCTCTGCCGTCTCTCCAGAGGCTGCTTTAGAAGGAACTGCAGGAACACACACACACACGCACACACACGCACACACACACACACAAAGGAAAGCTCACGGAAAATTTAACGTAGCTTGAAATATTACCAAATCTGTTGAATAAGGACACTGGCATGTGTGAAACGTGTGGGTGTTAAACTGAGGTGTCTCAAAGCAGCAGTTCTCTGTGTCTATTGTCATTGTGCAATAAAGGTGTCTTACATAGGTTGGCAGCAGTTTAAATACACACGCAGTTGCCAATAACGCAGTGACTGACAAAGCACTATGTTGCATTCACATGGGATCAGGGGAGTGGCCGACGGGAAACCGGATGGTACTTTAGTGGATGAGAGAAGGACGGTAAAACGTTTAACTTTTACCGGACGTGACATCGCGAAAGCAGGATTTTATAGCCATATGTGTCTAAGATAATCACACTAGATAACACACATGAATACATTTTTTAGATTTTATTTCCTGTAACCAAGAGACATCGCCATGGAAACATGTCACGTGGGCGACTGCTTGTTTGTTTCTCCGTTCCGTCCTGCAGACGTCTCTCCCGCGAAGCATCAGGAGGTATCAGAGTGACAGGTCAACAGCTTTCAAAGTGACATTTACATCAAATCAACACCTACACCAGCACTAACACATCTGATAAACAACTTGGGGGAAAAAAAAAAGACTGCATGGAGGAATAAGTGGTAGCAGCCATAGAAAAGCAGTGAGGTGGTTTGAATGCTTAGAATTCATGCTTAAAATTAGTGGATAACCAATATTAAAAAGTTGTAAAACACAATCAGATGTTATATACTGCTACCCTGTAGGTGCTATAACTCGTGGTTGGTATAAAAATCAGTGATGGAGCAAAAAGAGCATGATCTATGTGATTATAATCTATGTATAACAACACAAAATGTAATGTGGTTATATCCTACTTAATCAAAATAATCGCTCAAAACAAATCAATAAAGGAAGTATTTGTGTCAACTACACAAAAAAAAAATAACATCAAAAAAATGTAACTATTTAGACTCAATAAAGTAAAAGTGAATGTAATTACTGCAAAATCAGGGTATAACAATACAAAAAATGTGTGGATACAAATGACATTGAACAATGTATATATAATTTTAATTTTAACAAAGGTTTTTACATAGCTGTTCATTTTGCCCCGACATACCTCGAAGGGTGAGTGTCTTTGGTAAATTTGCAGAGACCTGAGCTGATCGACGAAGGATCAGTGTCCATTAGAACGCACCATATGTACATGCGAGGACCTAGCGGGCTTATCCGATTGCTGTCGATGCAGGTCTCGGACCAAACACGCTCAGGACAACAGACGCCAGGAACACTTGGAGCTACTTCAACAGATTTAACCAATCCTCCATCCATATGTTGAGGGCGAAAAACAAGAGCAGATCGGATAAAAAACAATTCATCAACGACTGTCTTAGTGCAACCTTCAACAAACACACACACACACACACACACACACACACACACACACACACACACACACACACACACACACACACACACACAGAAAGCCTTTATATTCATTATGCGCTAAATGTTAGAACCAAGAGCTGCCTTAAAAGAGCAACAGTACATCTTGATTAGGAAATATTTGGCACCAGAAGAGAAATGATCTATGAAGCAGCCCCGAAGGTAATATCTCTCTGTGAGCTGATAACCAGATAAGCAGCCAATGAAATTAGAATATAGTACATTCGCGTTTTAAATGATTATTATTATCAAATATCATTGCAACAGCTTTACCAATGCACTAAAGTGTACTGAACATGGAGCGAGTGCTTTATATTAGAAGGGAGTTGAAATTGCTCCTGGGTAGATTAGAAATGTGGGGTGACGTCATTATCTGTTTCACTTATCAATTTTAAATCAAAATGAGCAAGGGGTGGACGTGGTTTGTACCAGGGAACAATTACTGCTAGTGACACTGCAAAACACAAGATAAGAGCAGGACAAATAGAACCACATGAAACAATGATTCCAACAAGGATACGGCCACAAAATTAATTATGAAACATGGTTCCTCCTCTCCTTCTGGACCAACATCGCGGTTTCGTTTATTCTACGGCGTTTTATTGCTGCCTTTGGCCGAGTGTAAGTCGACACGTTCCAAGGTTCATCTTGATGTATACTGGCTGCAGAGACTGGAGGACGAGAGCAGGAGATGCAGCCGTGCGTTGCGAGACGGATTCGGTGTGACGACTTGACGGACCTTGTCACCATATCTGAATTGGCTTAAAATGGACTCTGCGCCCGACTGTTACTCAACTATATGCAATGAGGTCAGTCTGAAGCCACGCAGCGGTTGTGCTTTTGAAACTCTTATCAAAATGTCAACTCGGTGGTGCTGATCAAATCTGTTTGTGCATTTCTCGCTTCAGATATTTCCACACAAGGTTTGTTTGGGCTGCAGGTTCGCTAACGACTCCGCCGCCACCAGTCACTATGAGTAGTAGCTACATTACTGCATGTCATTACTACATTCATGCTACAATAACTGTGCAGACAAATGAATCTTCATTCCCCACATCATACAAAGAGCACTGGGGCAGTGTTTCACGCCCATTTTTCCATCTTGGATTCAGCGTAGTCCCCGATGTAGGTGTGCACACGAACAGAAAGTTGAATTAACTGTAACTGTCTTTCTGTAACTCTCTTTGTGCTTCTTTTCCTCTTCAGCTCACTCTTAGCTCCATTATGAAACCTTGTTGGAAAATAAGCCCGAATAAAGGCAGCGTGTCACGTCTCCATCAAGGGAGAGAGAAAGAGCAGCGCTCAGCCTGTGAACTTCTTGCTGAAAACAAGCATCATAGACATACAGTTTTTGTTTTTCTTTTTTAGAAGAATAAAATGTGATAAATATCCTGAATATTTTAGGAAGAACAGACACAGCGGGATGAGAACTGCTTCCTCCAGCTGACTTATTTTCAAAGACAATTCCTTTCTGTTGTGCACGTTACATGCACATTTAGTATAGCCCAGTGGAAGAACATCAGCTAAATACATTACATGCAAAATGCATTTTTACTGCAGTTGATGACATAAGTAGCAAAAGTATCATTTAGGCTAATGGATGCGAATGCATTCATTACTGGTAAATGGCTTTGGTGAGTGTGTGTATACTATTAACTTTGGTCAGGAAATGTTTCCCTCCGTAATGACACCTCATCTGCATCTGTCCGTGCTGCAGTTTTACAATAGGGTTGATTTCTTTATCTATTTCTGCAAACAGCGAGCCGTCGGATGCATTCAGTTACATTTACACAGACAAATCAGCTCACACTGAGGTTGTGCTTTGTGCCCCTGCGCTATACAAAGTGAGTGGGCAAACGCACGGTGAGAGGAAGATGGAGAAAAAGCTGGGACCAGGTAACGCCTGTGCAGCAGTTGGCAGCATTAATTATGCTTCTCTGTGCACAATCTCCATTTAGCCTCTTCATATGACTCCGCAGGGCAGTTTGGTTTGAGCACTTGTAAGCTATTGCAGTTCCTGTTTCATGCCACAGCAGGCATCAATTAGCACCTCGCTCACGCCTCTACATCTCCACCGCATCGAATCTGGTGGTGTGCTGCATGTCGTGTGAATCTTACATGAAAGGGAGGACGTGTTCGACACTGCACTCGCCACCTAAATCCAAAATATTCAGACATGATGCGTCATTCTATCAAACAGCATTCATCACTGAGTTTCATCCAAACTAAACATGTTGTAAAAGACATTTTACGGCCACGGTTAGACCATAATGTATCTTTCCTAAATCTCTATTCAGTAGAACCATATTAGCTGAAATCGCAGATCCCCAGATACTACCGGTCAATATTTCATACTTTTCACACACACACACACACACACACCCAGACAAGATAATTTCCCATTTGATTGAGCACTTAGGATGGAAGCAGTAAGGAGACGTCACAGTTAAGCAGACATTTTACTTCAGGGGATTTAACCGTGGATAAAATAACAACACTTTTGCTCTTTTTTTGTTGTTTTTGATTTTTTTTAGTAAAGAAACATTAACAGTTGATTAAAATCTCTAAAACGTTATTCGAATAACTGCCGACCGTGGTGTTTGTGATTCTTAGTAAGTCGGAAGAGGGCGTAGCAGTAACAGGGCGGATGTTTGACCAACATCTTTTTACGAGTCCAGTTTCTTCAAATGCAGCTGTGTCCGACCACTGTTCAACTATTCTGTCTCTTCGTTTGAGATTTGCTGCCTTTGATGCTGTCGCCAAACCGCGCTCCCACAAACTCACCAGCACACGCAGCGGGACGTGCATGACTATGAGACGTCTCTGCCGAGGCAGACGCTGGTCGTCCTTCAGATTGGCCCTAATCAGGTTTCCTTGGCCCCAATTAGATAAAGGAGGCATCGTCAACACACAAGCTTGCTCATGTCTCCTGTGACGCTCCGCGAGCTTTTCTTCCTCCCGCTCACCAAATGGCAGCAGCAGGATGCAGAGGACGGTCCATATTCACACCCGGGTGACTCATTTCACACTGGATTGCATCCATCAGAATTAAGATCACAAAATGCCAAGACGAGGCCGACAATGGAAACTGAGAAGCGAAATCTGAGAGAAAAGGCAGCAGCAGGCAGCATATGGTGGAGTGAAACCATAAGTTGTCAGTTTGTCAAAGGCAGCATCTGGCTAAGTTTCCCGGCTACAATTAATACAGGATGACAACGCTGTAGATTCGTTTCTCTTGACCATGTTGATACAGCAGCAAACCCACAGCTGGCACCACAGTCTGCAGTCACACTTGTTCCCTGTATCACGTTTCAGCTATAATGCACAAAGGACTGGCTGCTGTTTGCATAAGAAATCCTCTGTATAATATTTCCACCTTCTTCCGCTGGAAGCATTCCAGCCGACGAAGCCCGATAATCAGTACGCTTAAAACATTTTACACACAGTCTGGCTCGGGAAAATACCTGGGTAAAGAGAAGAGCAGCCAGGTGGACCATAACAACGGCGGTCACGCGTGCGGCACAGACGGTCACTTCAGCCACGATCTGCAATGTTGGAAGCGATCTGATAGCGCTGCTAATCACCCAGCAGTGTCCTCGCCCCCTTCCAGTGCTTTAATCCGATGTTTAACATTGAATTATGATAATTTCACCCCGTAATATTATTATTCCACACCAGTGAGACGCGCTTTAAAACCTCACTGTGCTTCGGACGCTGTGCAAATATCAAAGAGACAATGAATTTTGACCTCATCCTGATGTTTATTCAAGGCTGTGTCAATAATGTAATCCCTATGATTAAGTTAGAAATCACATCTGCCACATTCAGGTGAGGGCCACTTTGTCTCCTACATATTCATAGGCAACTCTATTGACTAAATGTCGTGCCAGGCTGAGTGTACAATGGGAAGTGCGGTGAGAATATAAGCACGGGAGAAATGCATACAAGGGAATCTTGGATTAGGCCTGAGAAACAGTATGCTAACGTAGCCTCTGCAGTCAGGCGTGGATGCTGACTGACACAGAGGACTTACTGCAGCAGACGTTTGGCGGACAGGCTAACAGCATGTACAACTTCCTGAGTTGTAAGGAGTCAGAAAGAGTTTGAATTATCCCATGCTGTCAGTAACCAGTGCTCAAAAACAGCAGTCAGCGCTCAGAAAGTCACCCTGCCCGAGGCTACAGTAGCACGTGGCAACGGAGGTCAATAACCATGACAAGACATGTTTACCGACAGTCTTTGTGCTCCCAGAGTGACAAAACAATCTCATTGTCAGGTGTTTAGTCAGATAAAGTCGCACACCCGCAGGGATTACCATCCGCTTTTCATCAATGTAATGCTTTAAAACCAGGTTTCGAAAATGTGCTGTGGATCAACCAATTTAAATGCTAAAGCTCCTTCTCCCTGAGAAGATTGGGGCCAGGGGCTAAGCACATACAGATAAACAAATCAAGGTAGCTGTAAGGAGTTGGAGCCAGGGAAAACAAATGAGTGACCCTCGCACCTTCATTTGTTCATGGAGTACTGGGGGAACAGTGATATAGCTCGCACAGTGTTAAGGTGAGAGCCTGGTTGGTTCATACGGTGCGATAATACTGTGGCGATTTAAAAAGGGCCGTCCGGAGGCACCATATTCAACACTATACACTATTTAATACAAAGAGTGCTTCAGGTGTTTCTGATAACAGTAGAAGTTGGATTTACAAATGCCAATGGTTCTGGTTTACCGATGCCACTCCTTATGTACATGTACAATAACGATATGCACCGGCACTGCTCATCCGCGAGCCGCAGCAGTGGTTGAATCATAAAACTGACTGGATCATGCCGGGAAGTGACATTACTCTTTGAGAGCAGCATAATGATAACTATCAATCTCTTCATTGTCGAGTCACATTAGAGAAACATCAGGGAGGGGTACTGGGACGGGGAACCGCAGAGAGACATCCTCCACCGTGGCGGCATGGCAGTGCATTAATCACAGTGGCAGGACACGTTTCTGTGTCCAAGCTGAAAACCGTCTGGGTAAACACTTCAGCTAATGGAGATGCTGCTGTTGTGCAGAAGAAAAATCCTTTGCTGGTGCTCCACCACATTAAAAAAAACAATGCCAGTTCTCTTGAAACCGTTGACAGCCTGTCCATTGATGCGGAGGAAGCCGAGCTTGTTAAAAAAATAAAAAAATAAAAAAGCAATGCATGGATTTTCATGGTCCAATCTCGTAGATAAGCACAGAGGAATTTTTTAGGTGGCCTGATGTTGGGTGATTTATATAGGACCTGTCTTCTAATTCAATCACTCTGACTGGTACGAGTCTCATAAGCTGCAGAATCAGCATACTTGAGACATCGTATCACTATTTATTGTCTTTCACCCTCTGTTGTGTTGATGCATCAGCAGGTGAACAGACGTGGTTTAAAAAAAAAAAAATCATTTGTGAGACCAAATTTCACCTAAAGATATAACAACAGACATTCTTGTTATATTTCGTTCTTCCCCTTGAGCCCGTCAGCATCACTGTGAGACCCAGTGAGCTTTTACATCACTTTAATGTTAACCGACTGGGGTCAATATAAGACATGCTTTGCTTTTGATGCAGAGAGAGACCCCACGTTGTGAGGTGGGCTCAGGTGGTGGACTCTTTCAGCAGGAGATGAGTTATCAATTCCTCTTTGCAGCGGTGAGGTTCTCTGAATGAGCCACCATTGTAGTGGTATGTGTAGTCGTATAAAGTTTGCTGGTTGTGCTTGATTTCATCATCTTACTGTTGGATTATCTGATTTAATTGACTTCTATTTATCCATTTTATTCCCTTTAGTTAGTGTCTTTTTAATTTATTGCTTTTTCTATCTTTCTTTTAATGTTTTTTTTTTTTTTTTCACTTCCACTCTGAATGTGTCTTGCCTTTGTCTTGATGAAATGGTGAGTGTATTTCACCACAGGGTTAAATGACAGATGCAACATCGTCACAATCTCCGAGCAACGAAAAAAAAAAAGTATAACAGCAGCAGATAGCCGCAGATCCCGTCACTCATTGAACCAGGTTTACTACAAAACTATTTAACTGAGCCAAGGTGAAAACTGTATACTCCAGGTAACATGACATGATGATGTATTCAATCGGTGATCGACTGTTGATGGGATGTCTCTGAATTGCATTTGGGTCAGCAGCAGCTGTCACTGCTTTTAATAACAGAGATTTTCTCATTTCAAACTGTTTTCTTTCTCTAAATGTTGCTTCTCAAACCATTTTCTTTAGTGAAGCAGGTAAAGAGAGAGAAATGTCATTACTTCATAATCAGTCAGGCTCAAAAAAGAATTGCTGCAGAGGATATTCAGCTCAGCCATTGTGGGTGTAATAACAAGCCGAGAAGATGCTACTTTTAAAAGTATAATACCACATCTGACATGCTCCATGAAACAGTGGATGAACATTTCTTACAACGCCCATATGGAGCGAGGACTCTCCTCCGGTCTCATCCATTAACTCCATCAGTCAGCTTCAGTTAGAGTCGACTGCCTCGGCAGTCACTGCCAACGACCTGCTAGTAGACCTGCCCCCGCCAGGAGACACATTTCTGGAAGTGAAACTTTTTTTTTTTAAGCGCTCTGTCTCGTATCGCACCACACATGTCATAGTCAAGTGGTTTATGAAACCGCCCGTTCCCTATAGCTTCCTAGTGCCATCTAAATAATGAATACTCTGCCACTTGCAGTAATCCTCCAGCAGCCTTCCCCTGAAAATAGAACAAAGTCAGACAGAGCCCTCATTCTCTCTCCCTCACTTTTCAAATCAAATAATGCTGAGTCCCGAGAAACACGTTGAAAATTACTGCCACTCCAATCATTCAGCACATTGATGATGAGCTGTGTTCCTGTTTGCAAACAACAAAAATAATGACCTGTTGACTTACTGCGGTAATTTGACATTCTCGGACACATCTGGGTTGCACTTCAAAGTTTCGCTAAGGATCCTTAGTGTCTATTTGAGTCCAACATCAAACGTGGGTAAGCCAATGAAAGGCATCAAGCACTAACCACAAAGGTACGGAACTGTGAAAGGCACCTTTAGGTTCCCTATGATGGATGATAAGAAAGCCAAAAAGGAGACGGGCAGAGGAGATGAGCGGGAGGAGAGATGGGGAGAGAGCTGTGCTTATATGAAAAGATAGTCTTAATTAGATGGAATGTTTGCCCTCATCCTCAAATTCCTTTATGTGGCTCCAGGAAGGGGAAAAAAATACAAACACTGATGAGTCTGGGGAGAACTGTCTGCCTAAGTGGCCTTTTGTTGTGGGCTAAAAAGCTGCTCTTATTTCCCATCCACTGACCCCGACTATGAAAGACGTGCAGGTGGCAGAAATGCGGGGCAAAGTATATCTGACTGGTGATGGACAGGTGGAAGTTACATACGGATCAGTATTCAACACCATCAAGGTTTGAACAACTCTGTCTGTCTGACATCAGGTCCTCAAAGTTATAGCAGCTAGTTGAAGAATTCCGCAGTATTCAAACTTGCAAAAGGTACAAATTAATAAATCAATCAGCCCCCAGTAACTTTGTGAAATCACTTTTAGCCTTTTAGATGATCTACAGTTGAGTTGTCTGCAGACTCACATCCACAGACCATGTTTCCATGGTGATATATGCTGCTGAAAAGCGAACAATCTTCATGAGACTGAAACTCTCCAACTGAATCTGAAGTGAATGTGCAAACAAGGAACATACTTTTTTTTTTTTCTCGTTGGCTTTTTTGCTCATTTTCATTTTATTTTATTCTAATTACTGCCAGAGAATTCATTTTGTTTCATTTATATCATAAAGGGACTTAAAGTCTCCATGTTTTTGACGAAACTTTTAAATTAAACAACGCAAATAACAGCCAACAAAGCAAATACAAGCCAGCACAGATGAATTGGTGTGCGGATAATTCAATTATTCACGGAGCCAAATACTGTAGTATCAGAGATCCAGCCGGCTTATCCAAGTTTGCATTCAGTTTAAATTGAATAAGACATGAAGGGAAGCGATGATGATCCAAACAGGTATTATGGTTATGTCCTTTCATTTAAAAATGAGTTGGCACCAGCCGCAGTGTTGATTGATCAAGCGCTGTCCTAATGAAAGCTACGAGCTGGGTGAGATTGGATGGCTGCTAAGCTTTGACCCTGGATGTGAAAACAGCATGGGATGGGGATTGGTGTCATAAAACAGCCAAATGGCTTATTTCACCTCCAGCTCTGGTAGCCACCCACTGGCATCACTGTTTGGATAATGATACCCATAAATGTCTGCAGTAAACAGCTGAGGAACAAGGGCTCTGACTCTTTGCCATCACCATTACACGGGTGATCATTACCTTGGGATGCTGGTCACCAACCGACCACACAGTTTTTAAATGAGACATTGACATGTCGGAAGCTGAATACAGGAAAACACTGCTAGGTGTTCTAAAGTCCGTTTTGGTGGATCATACTAACTTTTAAGGGGCAAATTCTCAACATGGTGCCATGGTGCTGTGATATTGTGACAATACCTCATATTTCAATTAACTCGCCCCAACAGACACTGACGCTTTCAGGTGTGCGCATTCCTCATTCATAATGTTTGACAGCGCTTTAATTAAAAACAAGAGTTCAGCATTTCCCAAACGACATCACTCTGTGGTCGATTTCACACTCTCCAGCGTCCCCAAAAACCTCATTAACATTGTCGCAGACGTGGATATGAAGATAATGAACGAAACAAATAATACTAACTTTGTTTTTGTAAGAAAGTTCTGGCAAATGACATCAATGTCTTGTCAAAGTATTTTAACAAGATGTTAAAATATTAATATTCATAAATAGTTCATCTCTAAAATTAATTTATTTGCTTTGATAATCTGTGATTACAGGAATGTTTGCAGTAAATCTGAGTACGAAATTTGTCAGCTAATGGGATATCTGATGCTTCGTTCCAGTGCAGTACCCCTGGTAGCATCTGTCCAATCGTGTCCCAAATCACAGATATATGGAAACTATAAATTATACCCAATATCCTTCATTTTAAACCGGCTTTAGAATTCATGTATAATAACTTGTTTACAACGCTCCACTGTTTGAATTGCTGACAAATACAACACAACTGCAGTTTTGTATCATGTAGTTTTTACAGCTTGAATATTCTAGATAGGGATGTTAAGCAAAGTGCATCAACAGACATGGAATGATAATTGCTTGTATTAATATAAATGTTGTACTAGACGGAGAAGGAGAGGACTGTTCATCAGCGTGAAGCTTTGGGTGTCCTCACACGATGTCCAGGCTCTTCCTAATTTGTAGAATTTACGCTGCTGATGTGTGTCATTACCGGCCACGAGCAGCAACCCCCAATAAACGGATACATTCAGCATTCAGGCAACGTATAAATTAAACAGCAGTTCATCCTTTCATTACATAAATTATGAAACGGTTCATAATGCCCTTTTGGCTCTCCCTGGGCCCGATGTCTGTCGAGCCGGAGAGCTGCCTGCTGAAACACGAGAGAAGAAAATTAAAACAAAGAAATTTCACTTCCCTCTAATCCGGAGGCTGATCAGTGACGACAGCACCCAGCAGCCTATGGAAGTGAAGTAAGAGTTATTTCTATTCTGGCATGTGCCCCACGTCATCTTCGGACCCCGTCCTACAACACGCTGGGATTGTGCTGCTTTTGCTTTTTCTCCGGGCACCTAAACCTAATTTTTCAATAGAATTACGACTGACACATATAAAGATGGCTGGATCACAATAGACCCACCTCCCCCAGCAGCGTGCCCACCCCCTCAATTACTTCTGTAGAGGCAAGCAGTGTAACAACAGCTTTATAATTACACAGACGGGTGTTATGAACAGACGTATATGCAGCGTTATTCCCTTCTCACACTTTCAGGCGGCTATAAATACACCTGCTGTGCTCGACAACTCACCTCAGAGCCCAGATAATAATTCACAGTGACGCCTCATAAGAAGCAGTGCCTGGGGTGGAATAGCTCATTGCATTTACCTACTCATATTCGCCCGCCACCTGTAAATGTATGTGGGACGTCCACCGGATGACCCTTCGCAGCGCTCAGGAATTATTCGGCTGTTGATCCATCTGCTCTGCTTACGTTGGCCACCACTCACTACACACCGATTACTCTTTGTCTTTGCAGCCATTGGCTAAGCACTTCAATCCATCTCTGTCCACGAGGCCGTGACGTCAAAGCAAAATGATTAATCAATTTGCAAGTCTGCGCCCAGACACAACTACCTCGGCTGCGCTGTTTGCATACATTACCCATAATACTTCATGGATGTCATGTGGAATACATTTTTGAGCCAAGAAAGTGTGACTGCTCAGCTGCAGTTGAGACAGCTCGAGGCTAAACATGTTTGTTCCAGTCATTCATTTCTTCTGTGTTTGTGCTGAGGATGATGCTGGTGATGAGAGAGAAACAATTATGCAAACTAAACCACCACCACCACCACAGCCCCTTCAATTGCGATGCTGTGACCGTGAAGCAGCGTGGCCATGCAGAGAAATGTGCTTACACTGAGTCTTTAATGTAAATATTATCCAGCCGGTGGATGCAGGGCGCTGCGTTTTCAATTTACACATGCTAGGATGCAGCACAATTTCAGATACAACACATGCTGCCCCCCCCCACACACACACACACAATAACAAACATAAGTCACACGGGGATTGAATGGAATACAACAGAATGTAGCTGCAGTCACAATACCAGGCCCACTGCCGGTACGCAGCTCTTGCAATGCATTAAACATTATTTCCCCACATCCAAGTTGTTGACAGATGCAAATCCTGCCCAACTCCCCATTTTTCAGCACACATGTCCAGCACAAGCAGTGTTAGAGAAATAAATCAGAAAGCAGAGTAGAATGTGTCATTTTCTTATGCTCAGTGACAAAGAAGTTGATGTGTTACCTTCAAGAATGCCTGGAGCGATTCCTCACCGCCGCTCCTCTGTATTAAAACAGGTCCACTTCACAGGCTGCGGTGCTGCTTTTTTTTTAATTCTTTCTTTTTTTTTTTTTTACAAGCGCTCCGACTCTCCTCCTCTTCCCACCGCCGCTACAAAGCCACACTGCACGAGAACACTGATGCACAGACACATGGATGGCACTCAAGCGATGTCAAAAGGGTTAAAACCTAGTGGACCGGAAAGTCACACCAGCATCGTTCTAGTTGCCAGCCACCGCTGCCGCACTCTCCACCAGCACTACACCTCCTCCTCCTCCTCCTCGTCGCTCTCCTTTCTTTTTCTTTTTTTTTAAACTCGCCCTATCTCATGGGCTTCTTCCCCTCCTCCCTCCCTCCCTCTTCATGTGAGATGGTAGACGAGAGCAGTGGGCGATTTGCACCACTCTATCATGGATCGTGTTACGCCGTCTGGCTGAAGCGGCGGACACAGACGATAGGCTGAGAAGGTCTGCGTGTGTGTTTACCCTGCTAAAGAAGTAGCGGGAGGAGAGAGGAGTAAAAGTGTGAGGGTGGGGTGGGGGTGTGCACATAGGACACAAAAAACTAGAATGGTGTCCAAAAAAAGAGGCTTTCACATCAAACCTTGACGTGAATTCATGCGGGAGGAAGTCACTCAGCTGCAGTACGTCCACCTTAAAGTGACACTTTGAAATTACCCTCGTTCAGTTCGACTTCATTTGAGAGAATTTAAACTCCATTGTCCACTCCATTTGAGATGAAATGAAGATCCATTCTAATGTGTTTCAAGATTTAAAGCACATGATGCATGCAGAACCATTGGGATCTCGGCTGAACACGACCATGACTCATCCGAGTCGTCCATGTTGTTTGGTTAAAAAAAAAGAAAAAAAGCATACTTGCAGATCTCAGTTGAACTTTGCCGCATCCTCATTAGGTTGTCACAAAGAGCTGCTCCTTTTTTCATGGAGCCCAAATAAAAGAACATGCAAATATGAGCAAACAGAATCATTATCTCTCTCCAGTAAGCGCTGCCTTTCTTCGGATCACGTGAAATCACTGACTCGTGTGCTTAGCATACTGTTTTCCTACACTTCCTACTAGACACTGAATAATAAACGAGCGTAACTGGAATTAGAGATTTGGGAGATTTGTATGTTCTTTTTTTACATCCTTGTGATATATCAACCAGTTTAAATGGACACGCCTCGACAGACATTCTGTCAAACTCTGCCCTCTATCAGTCAAAGTGAATATTGGCTTATATTCTTCTGATAGTCTTATGACAGGCTGCATTTCAGGTAACGTATATAGCAAAAGAGTACAAAATCGTTCTGCATTCGAGAATTGTCAAAATTTTGATCAAGGTTTTTGAAGATCACATCTGTTGACTGACTCGTGCCCTTAGGCACATGTATGTCTGTACAGATTTTTACCTGATTTTATTTTTACACCAGTTCGGACTGTGATGATGAAGCAAAAAAAGGTTTACAGATGCTTTGCAGCTACATATCCATCCATATCCATAACATGTCGAATGTAAGATCTGTAGTCAGTAGCCAAAGAATACCCCAACAATTTCAAGTGAAAGTGAGAACAGCAGTGAATTCTGTAGCTTTTTAAAAAAATATATATGATTATTTTACTACACAAACCACTGAAACAAGTCATGGAATATAGCTGATTTTTTTTTCTTCTTCTTCTTTTGACTTATCCTTTCAGCTCTGACTTCGGTGTCGGTGTGTCATTCCAATGAATTAAAATTCCCGCTAAGGAAACAATACAAAATGCCATAATTCATTGAGCGTCAGCAGCATCCCCTCTGTCATGTGACTATAACAGCATAAAAGTAATATCATAAAAAAAATAACCAGACTCTGTAATAGGACCATCTGTATGGTGTAATGATCTGAGAGTCATGTGACGCACATGTACGCAGCGTCTATCAAACAGTGGAGTCAGACAAGTTCAGCAATGCCGCAGTGCATCACATCTCTGAGGCTGTTCAGTTTTATAAATCGTAATGATGCCGCGGCTGTCTGTAACATTCAACTTTCATTAATGACCAACAACTAAAAACAGCAAAGGAGTGATAAGACTCCTTTGAAAGTGGACATCAAACGTGACGCCTCTGGCGTCGGGTAGCAGGCGAGTGCTGCTTTGACGTTCTCCCAGCGCAACCACACATGGACTCAAACAAGTTTGGTCACGCCTGTGGGTTCCAGGGGTGGGTAGAGGGAAATGTGTTTCGAATGTCCAACTTTGTAATCCAGGAGTGCCCCAGTTCCCGTACGACATTGTGAAATTTTTACTGAGTGGCCCGAATTATTATATTAATCATTCATCTTCAAGACCAACAGTAGTGTAGGACGGACTATTTTAAGACAGAAGCATATCTGCATGAGTCACTTCGGAACACCTTCAAGAGGATTTTATTCTTTTGGGAGTAATAAATGGCCTCATTAGAATTCCCGTATGACGTCCCAGAGTGGCAGCTAGCCACATGAGGTGCCAAATGCAGGACAAATATCTACTCGTCAGATTCACATTTAACACAACGCATCGGTGCCATGATTTGGAGTAGAATCCAATGTTTGTAAGGGACAACAGGCCCGATGGGAGTGCAGTATGCTGAATGAAGGTAGGCTTCAGTAACTGGGGTTGGATGAGGGAGCAGCGACCACTAAGGAGGTGGTGTGTTCGGGTTCTTCTTTGTTCCAAGGAATAAATATCAATGTGTTGAAATACTATCCTTTTGACGGTCACCCGTCCACCGTTACCCATCTACTGTCATGAGAAGGATTACCCCCAAAATCCTCTCTGGATACTGGATCCACCTACGGCTATGAAGCTCATTTTCACCCCAGCAACCGCATGCAACAAAAGAGGGCAGGAGGGGAAGGGTAAAAAAAAAAGAAAATGGTAATATTGCGGCACTGAAAAAGATGCCACAATAAAAAGCAAAGAATATGGGAAAAGGGCCAAGATCTTTTTCACATAATATGCTTAATTTTTGGAGCAAAGGGAGGATGAAATGGACTTATTTTTTACTAAAGAGCTGCTGGCAAATGACAGCTATTCAGTCCTGTTTCAGTTTTGACATGCCAAAGCTGTCTGAGGTACTGGGCGGGGGTGATAGATCTCTTTACTTGGTGCACTCCACGGTCTCAGTCCAGCTGGCCTTTAGAATATGGATTATGCCTAGCCTGGCTCTCACTCCATGGGGGGCAGGACTGGGTGCCCAGCTTCAGCGGACTCCCCACCGAGACCCCTGGGTGAGAGGACGCTGAGAGCCCTCTCGGTTCTCAAGGGTAGATCATTCAGAGAGAGTGGCGGATGCTTCGAACCCAAGCACCATACGCCAGTGTGTGAAAGAGAAGTAGCAAGAAATTTTAAAGGAGACAGTGAAAAGGGGGATCGGCTGATTGTGGGAGAACTGCGACGCTGCCAATCACAATGGAACAACAACAGGCTTTAAACAATAAGAAAGAGAAGCAGCAGCAGCAAACTTACCCTCAGAAAAAAATAGTCTGGACCTGTAATAAGTAACCAAATGACAGCTCTGTGCCGCTGTGGCTCCGGCTAAAGATAACCTGAGGTCCTAAAGTCGAGTGCCAGGAGCAGGCACCAGGGTATGAACAGTGGGGCTAAATGGGGCAGGTGATTTCCCATCTCTTTCACTGCCCTCAAGGCACAGCCAATCACTGCTGGGGATAAGTGGCGTCCCAGCCAGTGAGTGGAAGGGCTGGGAGTCTATGTGGGAATATGCATTATTCACATGCACCGCTACGGCACTAAGACCTCCACAAAAGAAAGGCTGAAGGTTCCATCAGTGCCGACTTGTTTCCAATCTATTATTGATGGCAACACTACACCCTCTACTTTTTTCTGATTTACTGGATTCTATTATTGTTCCCTATAATAAAGGCTATTTCCATGGGAGTCACAGCAAATGAGGAACAGGCGGTGTGTGTGTGTGTGTGTGTGTGTGTGTGTGTGTGTGTGTGTGTGTGTGTGTGTGTGTGTGTGTGTGTGTGT
>CAAKHB010007506.1:179500-192913 GCA_901007665.1 Aeoliscus strigatus | reverse complement strand
GGGGCTTCCCAAGCATTATACCCTACAAGTGTATGCAAATTCACATATCATGCAAAATGTAATCTCTGCTGGTATATCAACACATTTTTGCACCGTAACAGCATGAGCTTGTGCAACGCGAAACCGGAAGCCGTCATGCGAATCATCAGTCCTTGTCAAAGGTAGGTCTCCATGCAAGATTAATTTCCACGTGGCGACCTCTGGTTAGACACAAATGAAAGAAATGAGCCATTGGATTACCACATCACAGGAAGACTTTAACACCCCTAATCCTTTGTATTATTATTTTAGTGAGTGCGGAGGTGTATGTTTACTACACTTATATCCAAAATGGCGCAGAAAGTCAAACCTTTATGCTGGCAATACCGTTTAAGAGATCGGCATTGAAGCAGACGTTACATTTCAATGCCAACGTCCATATTATGGCCACGCACACATCAAAGATTGGCCCCTAAATCCCTCAAGGAATCACAATCAATCTGCTCAGTATGCGTGGCTGGGACAGTGGGCCATCTCTCCCTTTGAGGATGTCGACTCATTTGACCGATGTGCAGTCGATTTACCAGATTGTGGCTAATCATCATTACTGGCTGCAGAAACAATGACTTTCCTTCAGCCCGCTCAGCGTCAAGAAGGGCACAGGGGATCTGCTGGTTTTTCTTATGGTGGCTTAACACTTGAGTCTGGATTTGAGGAATTAAGGCAGATTGTACGCAAGAAAATGTGCACTCTGATCATCCATCCAAGTCATTAACTACAGGACGGCTTACACTGTAAATCGGCCTCGAGACGAACAAAAAAATACCAGCAGGTATGGTGCATTTCAGAATGTGTGAAAAAAAACTTTCAGTAGAAGGAATTTTCATTTCATAGCCTGGAAATAACTGATGAGTACTTCATATTCCTGAGAGGGAATAAAAAAAAAAAACTCAGAAAAGACTAAAGGAGGGAAATGAGGGCAGATGCATAGTAGAAGTGAGTTTGGGGAATTCTCCAAAATGGACAGTGGATTATGAAAAATGACTTCTTTGGTACAGTGCTTAAAGGTTAGGTCTCTATTACACAGAGAGCAAAATGTCAGCAGTATCCCCTGAAAGAGTGGACTGCGATATTAATGGTGAGTCCGGGGAATGGGCTTCCCCTGACTGAGTTTCCCCTCTGCTAGACACATTATTCATTGAGTTGTCACCCGGCACCTGGTGCATGCAATACTAACATGTACAAACTAAATGATGAAGAGAATATGGCCCACCCTGGTAGGCAGCAAGAGTTCAAATGAATGTTGTTCATGAAGTATAATGAAGAGTAAAAGTACTGTTATAAGAGATAATCTAGGCCTGCAGTTTTCACCCTGGATGTATTAGCATACTAATGTCCAATTTTCTAGCTAATATTGTACTTTCATTGTGCTCTCAGCTACATCTAAGACTATAAAGTTGGGTGGAACTAAGTAAAGGGACTGTGCTGCAATTAGGAAGTGTGGAAAGATTTCTCCTAGTACAGACATTTCTCTTTATCTTGCAAAGGGAAAAAAAAAATCTCCAGTGGCTATAGCAAAGACTCACCTCCCCAAAATGAAGCTGTAACAGATTAAGAAGGAGGTTATCTCCTATTTTAATCGGTGCCCAGGCTGTATTTTTTATTTTTTTTCAGGCCCTCATTGAATTCCTCAAAGCCTGTCCATGTATCTCCGCCGTGCTGCGTCACTTAGAACACAAATGACAGAGAATCCTGTGTTCTTACGAAAATGTGATAAACCCCCAGACGGAGTGACAAGATGATTTACTATGTTGCGGCGCGAGTCATCAGTCACATAGCCAACCTTCCATCGGAGATGCAAAATGGCTCCAGTGTGAGGAAGACAGTGGCGCGGGATTATTTGTGAGTAATACTGCTTTGCCATTGTAAATACACGGTGCCGTTCGGCAGACGGTGGAAGAAAAATACTCGCTCAAACCGTTTTAATGAAGTCCCAAATGTCATCCTTGTGCTTCCTTCAAGAGCAAACTCAGAGAAAGTCCTCTTGAAACGGACAGCCCCTCGGTCGGTCGTCAATTTATAAGCAGGACGATGCACAAACACATCCCATGGAGAAGGGTTAGAGGTGGGAGGTTCACAGGTGGTTTGTGACTAAGTAGTCCGAAGATGTGACTGGAGATGTGTGATGGATTGTTGAAGAGGCGCCGCGCTACGATTACTTACTTTCTTCCAGGAGGGACAGCACGCCGAGGAAGCGCCGCTAAAACTCAGACTCAAATGAATTCATGTCCCCTGGTCAGCGATTTCAGTCTTTTTCAATTATTCCACTTGATTGATGATTCGAACACCAAGCTGATGTTTGTTTATAGTAAAACAAGGGAGAATTAGTTGTTAATGTTTCTTACATTACGGCACAACGGTGAAAAATAAGCCTTTTTATTTCACTCCAGTGCTGCTTGTTTGGTGATTTGGTCTTGGACTGATTATTGTTGTAATAATTGTAATTGTAATAATACTCTTTATTTTTAAATCACCTTTTAAACAACATGCAGCTCAAAGTGCAATATTATAGCATATAAGACAAATATACAAGTAGTTTTCCCAGTGCCGTTATATTATCAGCATCTGAAAGTTCATTTTCAATTACCCCCTTACTGCTAAATCTTTACAAACAACCTAATAGAAAAATAGATTTCACACTATTACAGCCAAAAATGTCTATGTAATTCACTGTTTTTGTGAAGCGCAATGAGGAGCGCCCGCGCCCATGTCGAAATTAGGACCAACACTTTTCTCAACAATAGAGGGAAGAGCGCGGAGGGAGGGGCTGGCGGGGGAGACAGGGGCTGGGCTGGGCATCCAATTACTGGAGTGCTGTGTGTCATCTTGACTTGACGTTTGGGTTCCTTCAGCCATGTATTAAATATAGCTGAGGTAAAGGCTGCACCGCATTAGGAGGACAGCGACTTAGGACAAACTATTATTGAGGGGGAATCGATGAGCAGTTTCAGAGAAACAGCTCATGTCTGTTTTGACAAAGATTGCTGTGATGCATTTAATGATCATGTGCTGGGGATTTCACATTAAACTGCTGTAGCGTAAGGCTTTGTCATCGTCATCATCATCATCAGCCTAATTTGACGATTTCAGTAATCACTGTAATCATCCATTTTCTTTTTTCTCTTTCTATTGTTTAGCTTCGAAACAAATGCAACTGTACCTTGATATTTAAGTTGAAACAGCACTGTGTTAATCATCACGTTATTCCCTGCTGGCCTGTCTTGCTTCTTGCTTCACACACAATGACACACACAGGATCAGAGGGACACTCAACAACTTTAGGTGCAAAAGTTTCATATCTGCAACTCTTTATCTAGATAAAATATAATTTGTTATATTTCACTACTTCATTTCCTGTGCTTCAAAAAAAATACATTTTTTTTGTTCAACATGTGTTGGCGCTTCGCATCATTCTAAGACTTTCTTCTTCTTTTAGGAATCGGTGCATCCGAATCCTACTGTGACATTGATTCCTCTTTTGGCCTGCAGCCCCCCCCCCGCCTCCTGTTAAGAATCAATGTCTAAAATCACGGTATTGAGGTATGATCAGAAAAACACAGCGACCACAACCGGCTTTTGATGAATTACTCACAAACTTTGTAAGTGAGTGCTCCTTTTGTGGACAAAAATCAACACCAGCCATTCACACACCAAGAAAGACAACAGCAGGAATCAAAGGCAGTACAACATCAGTTTGTTGTATCAACTTGTATATGCCTGGTCTCCTTCAGACAGAGGCTCCTCTCCCATCCGATCTAAATCTGTTTCAAAGCCCTTCGACCTTTCAAGCTGCCATGCAAAACTCCAGATGACTCCACTGGGTGATGTTGAAAAAGACAATAGGTGGAAACTGCTCTAACCGATTTGCCAAATGGTCTGTCACCCAATGCCCTATGCTGCTCTATTGTCTAATCCTGCTGCTGAGGCCGCTAAAAGGATCCGCTGGCCTAATAAGATGAATGGGCTTTGACCCTGGAACTGCTAAAAGCCAACCTGGCCAATTTATCTGAGTGACCTCTACTCTTGGCAGGCATGGCTCTCACCTCTCCTGGAAGCCTTACGGCTGGATCAATAGCGCAGTGGCATAACAATCCAAAACAAAGGCAGAGGAAGTTGAGATTCTACCGAGGGATGCGTTTTCCAACCTTGGATTATGTACGAAATTACAAAGGTGACCGACTTCACGACTGTGAATTGTTCATATCCATGTGTACGCACATTACAGAGGCCTGTGGCTGAGGGGAGGTGCGAGTGAAATCATATGGATTCATTGGTATGTTTTATGCAAACTGCAGATATATTCCAGCGTTGGAAATGTAGTACTCCATTTTGAGGGGAAAATATAATGTTAAGGTCTATATTAAGGATTCTGTTTCATGTGCTGTTTGTTGAGCTTGAGTTGAAACAAGATAAAAGGCTCCGCTGTGATAGGTCGGGCAAAATATGAAGACAAGAACCCCCCTCTCTTCACAAGCGCATATGTTTTCTTTCTCGGAGCATGAATCAGTTTACACAGTATACAATATCAATCGTTGGCCTCAAATCCATATTTCCAAAGTGCTTAGGTTTGCACTGGCGATTAGATGAATTGAAATGAGAACGTCTGATACTTGAGCATCCCTTCGTAGCTCGGATACCTAATGCCTTTCCCCCTGTCTCTGAAGTGACCACAGTTTCAGGATGCTTCACTCCGGGCACTTGGCCAGAAAGCCTTATGTATTCTGATACCATTCATTTTTAATCAGGACCGGAATATCCTTCCAAACCTCTTGCAAGCTGCCTTTGGCTATTAGACTTCAATTTTCTTATATTTCCCTTCATTTGGCAGCTCTCATTGTGTCATACAACTAATATTAGGAGTGCGCGGCTGCTTCTGCATTCATTGAAAAGGACTTTTTCTTCCTGCTCTTGTTGCAGAATTATGCATTCTCCTACTAATACGCTGTCGACACAATGTGTGTTCAGCATATTTGCTGCCCACTTCGACGTGCGCAATCCACAGCTCGTCTCTGCATGCAGTGAAAAGGGTTCCTTCATACGACTGCTGGCGAGAAAGGACACAAACGCAGAGGAGGCTTCTTCTGGGGTATAATGAGTTTGACAATGAAAGTGACACTGCGTCCTCCCTGGACCTCACCATGTGATCAATCATAACAATGGCTCACCATTTCCTCCTTGAGATACTGACCTTTCTCCCTTAAGGAAAGGAGGTGTGTGTGTATGCGTTGGGAGAGTATATGTTCCTCCCGAGATCTTTGTGCCAATCAGCCGTTCAAATCCCTCTACAGAGCCATTAGAGTGTCCTTTAGCAGGGATCCTGCATTCACCACTGCAAAGCCCAAAAAAAAAAAAAAAAGAAGGACGAAAGATGCTCTGCTGAGGGAATACAGATTTGCTCTTTTCTGATCTACAAACTATTTTCAGCATGTTTGGGGTGAGTGAATCAGGCTTATATTTAAAATCCCATCACCTGGCCAGTTTACAAGGTGATTCAGCGTTACTACTGAGAGGAAAACTGACAAGATTTCATGCAAATATCAATGTGACTGATTTTTTTTAAATGTTTCTCGCATAGTTCTGCACTGGCACTAAATGGAAACAGGAACAAGATAAAGAAAAGCTTTGAGCATAACAAGATCAGGCATGCAAAGCTCCCCTCCCCACATTGCACCAGTAGGATACTTATTATATTTACGATGGCAAACTGGGAATCAGCTACGTGGGTAGAAAAATAGAAAAAAAAAAAAAAAAACACCATCAAAGTCAACTGATTCAGTCACACGTCATCCATCAACAATACCGCATCTGAGTTATTTTCATGTCAATCTTCACTGACAACCAAATAGTGGATGCAGAGTCTTCTTTAATGTTTTTTTTTTAAATCTTCAATTCAGTAAATTGCAAATAAATTCTAAAATGTTCTATTTTTCTCCCTCTTAGTCTTAGACAAGTTTTCAAGTGACACTTAGACTTGAAAAAAAAATGGATTATATACACACACACACACACACACACACACACACACACACACACACACAGTGTGTGGGAGTGGATTCTAGCCACATTTGAATTATTTAAAACCAACTGAAAACCAATACAAGCAAATTTGTACATACTGGGATGAAAATGTTTACAATCTAACCTATGACACATATCTGCTAACGTTAACGGTGGCCATGCTGTGATGGCGCCATCACACGAATACATAAAGTGATTAAGATGATTTGTAGCGCCACCAACCTGATGGAGGTCAGTGAGACGTGAGACCACAGTAAAGGTACGGTTCAAAGAGTACTGCACTTCTTATGTGATCATTTATTGTGTTGTTCATTTTCATTAGATAAAAAATAGCTGCAGCTTTCATCTTGGTTTGGTGGATTTACAGCCTCCTGCTGTTTTTATATTTTCACTGCTTCATTCCATTGGAATCAGAAAATGACACAACGATCACACGATAGCACCCACAATGGAGTCACTTCTGGTAAATCTTAACTGGTGGAAATGTCTGGACCATATATGGTGAATATTGTCTTGTTTCCAGACGCGATAGGAGACAAATGATTCTATCCACTGAACTAACTGATGGAAGCAAACATGAGTCCACTCATGCTTTATTTCTTCCAGATTCTCTCGTCATTCATCGAAAATATTCTGTTGAATGCTGTTCGAAGAGACAAATCAACCTAAAAAGTGCAAAAGGTGAAAGGAGAGATGCCTTCCAATCTTCATTCTGAACCCAACGTGAATGATGCGCTTGACATTTTGTATTGAAAACACTTCTATGCACCACAACAGCAACTTAACAGCCAGGTATTAAGTGTGCACCTCCTCCAACCACATTCCTCACCTCCCAGACTTAGGGCAAACAGCGGCAGACTATCTGATACATGTCTGTGAAGGTTTTCCGTCATCCAGGTCGTAGTGGGTTGCCGGGTTAATTCTTAGGCAAACTACAAGTTGCCTACGAATTAACCCAGTAAGACCATTTGATACAGCTTAAAGAAATGGAAAGACTTTGATATTCAGTATTGTTCCAGCCAGATGAAACATTCACATGATGAAAACTCCCTGAAATCCTGATTGAAGTCAAAGCCTTTTAATGAAACTTTTATTCGTGGGTATTAAAGACACATTTCCACAGCCAATGAAAAGAGCTGGCGCTATAATTTGCAGCTAAAATGTGCGTTTAATTGCGTGCGTCAAAATGGAAATTAAAACTGGCCCAGACAATTAATACATTTTCGCACAAATTTTCATCATTGTGTCCGGCCACGTAATTGAACCATTTAAAAGTTTGGTTTCACTCATTGACCTGAAGCGTGAATCACCTGATGCATTAGACTGTTTTAATGGGCTTTTTCCTTGTTTACGTCAATGTTAACTCAAGTGACTTTTTGCTGTTTTTGGAAGTTTTTTCCTCAAGGACATGTTGGAAATGATGCACTTTGTTAGACAACCCTTAAAGAAATGATCAAGTAGCGTGTGACAACAGACAAGCAGGGGATGTTTTCTACATTCAGATCAGACCTCCAGAGAGGGATCACCTTGACTTCCAACTTTTTGATTGCTACCGTCTTCTACCGAGTAGCGCAAAGGTCAAAGCCACAGCACCGTGACAATAAATAAAACAAATATTGTTAAAGCTCAAGAGAGGGCAGAGAAAGGGGATTTTTAAAGTGAGAAGACATGAAACCGAATGGATTGGAGGCTTTGAGGGAATGACACCTTAGCACCCAGTGGCACATCGACAAAGGAAAGAAAGTGTGGTTTGGCCAAAAGGACACGCACAGATACATAGGTGACAAGTTACTGATTATAAATGCATTATTCTTATTGCATTGATGCAATACCTAGATTAACGCCCTAACAACAATTTGAAATATATGTCGTTCACTATGTATCTAGTGTGTTTCCCTGGAGAGTCAAGTGTCCAAACATGGATTGTCCTTGATTACTGAGGCGACAGCGGCCATGAATGTAATTACAACCAACACAACAGGACCAACATTTTAATCCTCATTTCTTCCACCGCTGCTCATACGATATAAAATGTCTCTGATTATTTCCGTATTGCCGGGTAATACAATCATTAAATTAGACTGTGTGATGAAATGAAATGAGCCATTTTCCCTCGAGGACGGTAAGTAGTGATGCTCGTGACGTTCACGGCCACAGAGTGAGTCCTAATTGTACTAACGTGCGCTGCAGGCTGAGACACAACTGATTAGAGAGCAAACCTACAGCGGACAAGAAAATGTCAGTGGTGATGAAGGAGAGAGGAAGTCAGTGGTAGAAATGAATTAAACAAAATATTCATTACTATGATTTTGTGACGAGTGTGTAATCACATGACACTAATAATAAGAGGTGATCCTGTACAATTCCCCCCCCCAACATCTATCTGAAAATCACATATCAACCAGTGCAGAAAACCAATCTGATACCAGTACGTGTAAAAAAAAAAGACTACTTTGTGTAGAACTTACACCCCTGCTGGTATCTGATTTCAAACAGCTCCACTAAGAAATGTTGCATCTTACAATTATCTCATCGCACCAAACCCCATTCACAAAACTAGAATTTTCCATGAGTTGCACAGAGACCTGACAGGCATGAATCAATAAATCACTGAATATTGAAATCATCACACTGCAGTTATTTTGGCAATATTTTGATCCGTTTATCGCAATTAAATCACAGCGAAATCAAGGTTTTAATCTGTAATTATCCTGCTTCCTTTTTTTACATTTGTCAATTGATTCATTCAGTCATCGATCCATTTACTGGCTATTTTGTTTATTGGATCTAACCAATGATTTCCAGTATCCAGAAAGGGAGAAGTTTCTGCTTTTCAATCATTTTTTGCATTGCATATCAAATACCTGTAGGATTTGTACTCTTGGTCACATGGTAAAAAATATTACAAGAAGCTTTAATGGGCATTTTTTTAACATATATATGAGAACAATAGCTAAATTCCTCAGAAATACCCAACAAAGCCCACATTCACATTTCAGATAATTCATGCTAAAATTACCACACACATGGATGATATCATATGAACTGGGGCGATAGATGAACACAGAAGCTTCAAGAAAATCTGTTTTCCCTTCTTAATATGCAAATGTATACAGCAAGACACTCCAAAGTCTAATCAGATCATCCACTCTGCAGGGGGGTAGCTGTGGTGTGAGTGGAACATTCTCCACCATGTGTTGCTGTTGTGTTTACGTGTTCACAAGAATTTCACAAGAAAGAAAGTTCGCCAGCCGGGCCGACAGAGTGCTCAGAAAAAGACATTTGAAACATACCAGAGTTAAAAAAAAAATGTTTAGTGAAGAATCTTTCACGTTGCCTCCAGTGTCAGTGACCTTTGCTCCATGCAGAGTTGCGCTGCTCCAAAATAGGCACCAGAGTCTTCTTCACAAGACTGATGAGCACAACACCTGCGATGACAACTTGGCACGTCACCGCCGCGTCCCCCGTCACCCACAGAACACTCACAACGCGAGTCGCTTCTTATGGTGACAGCACCGGCAATCACGGGAAGTGATGACAATAAATGATGGCAATCAAAGCGCACCTCCCCTTTCTGACGAGCTCTAGATAAAGCTCAGACACCTTCCCAGCTCTGATTAACAAATGATGGAACTGTGTTTTGTTTTTTTGTTTTTTCTCTGCCAGCTTTGGATTGATTTTCAAAAAAAAAAAAAAAAAAACATCACAGATGGCCAGTCCTTTTGACCAGAAAAAAAAGAAAAACACAACTCTGATGTTATTTATTCTGTATGTGCTCAGCTTGTGCCATAGTGAATAATAAAGAGGAGAGGGTGGATTTATGCCTGTGACGATCAATAGGCCGATTCCTCTGTCACAATACAAGGCGATGATCTGAGACAGGAGTTTGACAGATGGCATGTCACCTTCGTCAGCGTGATGTCCCGCGTGCGTGCGCGCATGTGCACGTGTGTAAATGTCTGCACTTTTGCTTCCCTCTTTCTAATCTTCGTGGGATCAAGGGAGGGAAAAAAAAAAAAAAGCAAAACGAAGTGCGATATAATGAGCGCGTTTGCATGTGTGCACGCGACGGACGAGAGGGAGAGAACGTGAGTACGCAGACGCATGTTCCAGGGTGTCTGATTTGTGTTCATTCTCCCACCAAACAGGCTTTGGTGCTCGCCGTGCTGCAGCACACTTTGCTGTGACTCCTCTCCTGATTTAATTAACCTTTCCACTGTTCGCACAATGAAACCATGAGCTACACCCTGGTGGAAAATATGTACGGCTGCAATGTAAGCCAGGACGAGCCAATATCCTTTTATGATACCACATAAACATTCCCGGACATGACAGTAAAAGAAACATGCACACACAGGACTCGTACATCCGGACAAGGCGCAACCATAAAAAGCACACACTTTGTCTTCAAAATGAATCTGGACAGAAGGTGCAGGCTGGAGCCAGTGATGCTTCTTTAACAAAGGATGACAGGCATCGCAGTGGAAGCCCCTCGCTCCTAACCAGGGGTCAGCAGGCGTCAACACCCGCCCACTGAATGATAAACCCCATGGGTGATGGTCTATACAGCCCAACAGAGCTGTCACAAGCTCCTGCAATGCTGTAGCTGCAGTTCCGAGCGAAGCTTTTTTCACACCCTATTAGGATTCAACTCAACTGGGCCACGGCTGTTTCTGTTTTCTGCAGTTATTCTTGTTTTATGCCGAGTTTAATATTGATTTGGAAGATAAAAAATAAAAAAAAGTATACATCTTCACACTTCTGTTCACTTTTACAAGCCGGCGATACACTGACCCGAAGGCCTCACAGATGAATATTTATATCTGTACCGGCCCCTAAACCACAGGAATCTGTTATTAAAACATTAAAAATACATGTTTATAAAGGATTTTGTAAGCGGCAGTTGACAGAGTGGTGAGCTCTTGTTGTAAGTCTCCTGGTCAAGTTCTGAAACAAAATGATTGATTTCTGCCGTCGTGTCTGATTCAATGTATGAACCAGTGTGACTGGAGCAACAGCACGGCGAAAGGTAAAGAAGAGTTCACGTGTGTTTTCAGCTTTAATGTCCTCTTAAATCATAAAGAACTGGTGCTGAATGTTTTATACTTCGTATGATAATCCCAGCTAAAGAAGAAGAGCGAGAACGACGGCTGCGTTTCATGAAGAAATACACATTTCCACACATTCCACCTGAAGTCAAATCCACGTTTTTCATCTCAACATTCATTTTTTGTGTTTATTCTTCCCTTAATGCTAGAGGTCATCCTTTTGCGTATGCATGTTGATTATATTTAACCAATGAAATATTCAATCCAGATGCATCTTTGAGCGTCTCCCAGCCCCGTGCCGCCTCCATTTTGAATGAGGTGCGGCACACAGCAGAGTGCAGCGGAACAATGTAAGAGGGGAAATAATGCTGTGGTTGTTCTGAGCGATGGTGGGAATGGTTTCATTTTTATAAAACAAGCATGTGTCCCTATGTTGGGAAAGTCTATGTGGCATTGTAATGCTTCTTTATTAACTGTATATTGTTGGATACTGCAGTTATAGCAATTTATTCAATACTTCACTGGTTGTTTGAGACGCTCTGCAAATGTAAACAGGGATTTTTTTGTGGGAGGAAAGAGTACAAAAATTGGGATGAAACTATTTATTACCTGAAAATTAACGGGTTTGGACACCAATGATATTCAAACAGACACTGCTAAGACTGTTGGAGCTCTACATCGGTGTTGTTTCCTCCTCTTGTGTGTTTCTGTCCATTTTACATCCTGAAAGTGGATTCCAAAAAAATCACTCTAAAGGCATTCAGCACCACTTCAAACCAACTGTGTTACCCGTACACGTCTCTTTGCTTTGACATTTGAGCAGAATTGAACACATGGTGCGATGTCAAACGGCAGAGAACAAACCTGTCACCGCTGTGACGTGTCACCATGCAAAGTGACGTATTACAGGAATCACTTATTTTGGTTGTGTAGGGCTGAAAATCTTTTTTTTTTTTTTTACAGAAACTCCTGTTATTTGTCAGATGTTGTCTGTTCTTTAAAATGGTGTAAAATTGTGTTAAAAGGGTGTTAGCATTTCCCACATGACATCACATGGCAGATCCTTAAATGTCCTGTTTTGTCCATAAAACTGAAGATATTCAATTGGAAAGCAGAGAAATTTGAGCTCTCATGAATAAAGACAATCGCAGTCCTTTGATTACATGTAGTCCACAGTTAAATATCTTTCTTAACTGATATTTGCTTTTACCAAAACATATGAACATATTTCCATAATGCAAGTATATTTTTTGGACGGAGAAATGTCAAATAGCAGTCGGCATGAATTTTTCAGTGGCTGAGATGTTGATATTTTTACAATATGTTACTTACTTCACGGCATTCATCGGCAGCCTCTATTTAAATTCAGTATCTTAAATAATAACAATAAAGAAAGAAAGGTGGTGCACAGGGCAGAAACGCTTTGGTCAGTGAGTGCAGCTGTATCTGAGGTGAATTTACCATGAAACAACAATAAAGTGAATCTAATACTCACGTCAAACATTCATTGATAGCATAAGGACAAAGACCTTAACTGTCTTTTTTGTCAAATAAAGCCGCTATGTTTTCACCTTCCACAGCTGGACCTTTCGTTATTTTTTCTTTCTTTCTTTTGCGCGGTGGCGTGTGCAGATGCTGCACTCGATAACTCTGCTGAGGCTTTAGTACTTGCCCGTGTCAAACACTATAGAACAGAGCAAATTAGAATGAAATATTGAGTTCATTTATGAATAAGTGGTGCTGAACGGCCTCTTGTCGGCGCTTCTGCGTGCATATTCGCTTGATGGAAACCTTTGGATGGGTCGTTTCTTTGAGCTGCTTCATTAAATGGTGAAAGTCAAAAGTGCAGTGCCACCAAACAAAAAAAAAAAAAAAAAAAAGGTAGATCGGATCAGTAGCGACGGTTTTCTTAGCTGCTCACACGCAATTGAGAAAAATGGTTTCAGGTCCAAGAGATTAACAAGAAAACGATGGATGTGGAGATATAGAGAAACAAATGAAACCGTTTCCCTGTTTGAAAAATGGCAGCGGGATAAAGATACAGCAGGTGTTTATAGTCCTTATGAGGTGAGACACAGGAGAGTGGGATGAAGTCTCAGTGGGACGAGCCAGCAGCTGCTCCTTGAGATGTTCAACGGGGCGCCGAGTGTGTGTACGTTCTTGTATTTGTCTACGTTCACATGAAGTGGCGGCGGTGGAATGAGGGCAGGCTGTGTTTTCTTGCAGATACGGTTTTGTGCTTAGCATTGTGGTGGAGACGAGGGCAAAGGGAGGTGTGTGTGTGGTTGGGGGGGGGGGGGGGGGGGGG
>CAAKHB010007506.1:161962-175557 GCA_901007665.1 Aeoliscus strigatus | reverse complement strand
CACGTATGACTTCACCTCTTTAAAAAAAGACGACCGTCTCCCCATTTCGCCTGTTCTTGCTCGGCAGCGTCAAACACAGGAAAAGGCATCACAATGACTTAAACGCAACAGATTTTGACCTTTTAACACGCTAGCCGACAGAGATCCTGCCCACACAAGATAGAATAAATCCTCCATTATGTCTTCACACGTTAGGTTAACCAGTGAACTATGATTATCAAAAAATATTAGTTTGATGCCGTGATTTGGACAAATGATCCATTTTACGGGGACGTCATGTGAAATGCTGAAATCAGTCAGGAGAGAGGCGACGACCTGCACGACAAGATAAGTATCTAGCTAACATGTGTCAGTTAGTTAAATGCTATCTTGTTGTTTTAGGAGGAAAATGTGTTTTTTCTTGGACTTTCTTTCCAGATACATGTCTTCACTCCATTCTTACACATACATACACTACATTACATTACATTTAAAACAGCAATTTAGCTCAGAGCTGACACCAATAACAATGTTGTTGTGTATGTGTATCACTTGTGTTCAAGAGGTTGATGGAAGTTTACAAAGGGGAAATATCAGATGACGTGATAAATCCCTAAACAAAACATGATGCGCTGACAGCACTACTAATAAATCTACATCCTACAATTCAATACGATCAGTTTCCAAAGGAACTACTTCCGAATAACAACAATAAAACAATGAGTCCTGTGCGCACATGGAAGAAACAGGTGCATCTTCTTTTTTTTTTTTTTTTTTAGCGATGAGACGTTTGATGTGATGTCAGAAGTGGGTAGTTCAACGCGGGACGACATAAAAAAGCAAAGTTACAAAAGGACTTCTTCATACAGAAATGTCAAAGTCACACGACACAATGGTGCCTCCTTAAACCTCATTAGGAATATCAGAGTTAAAATGTACAATAGGTGAAAATAAAAAAAGACCTGCACAGGTGGAGACAGTTGAAATACTGACTAGAAAGGGGGACGAGAATGTGACTAATGTGCAAAAAAACCTTGAATGGAATGTGGATGGCAGCCCGGTGTGTGTCACAAGTGTTTATTATCAGCCATTTTCCACTGCCTCCTCTCTCTCTCTCTCTCTCTCACACACACACACAGACAGACACACACACCACTTTCATTTCTCTCATGGCTGAGCTATAAGTCTCAAGCGTAGACTCTTTCTTTCCCCAAATGAGATCTACTTCGTTGCACATCAAGCATCAAAACCTTCCAATGAAGTCGGGGGAGCACACGGACTAGTTGCTGGATACCAGCGTTCCTGAGGGACCCAAAAATACTGAAGCCGCCGCGGAGCAGCACGTTCAGGGATGATGAAAACTGTGAGCTGTTCCAGGCCTCTTCAGCTTATTTTTCCACTCCGTCTCTCAAACTTGCCGGACATCATTGTGTTTTCCCGATAGGCCGAGATGCAATCAGTGACACGCTCGCTTGTAACCCTGACACTCGCCTCTCCAGACGACCTCACACACACGCACACACACACACACACACTTGTTTTATGATGCCACAGGACATCGCACTCGCATCTCATCACTTTTAGGAAATTGTACGCACACGTCCAGATTGGCAGATTAATGGGCAGGATGTGTGCAAGCAGACACGCCCAGGAGCCTCCCTGATTGCAATCCCCTCTTCTTTATGGACTTGTAAAGAGATTCTGCGTCTAAGTCCTGACCACTGAGCCGCAGGCCGCCGCTATAGGGGGAATTAGATTTTTGTCCTAATCAGCTTTAAGCCCTCGAGTGACCAGGCATGTCCCCATATGAACATTTCAGATTTACTCACAGGACCTGAACATGCCGTCTTTTTTCACGGCTCATCAAAGCATCCCGTTTGTGCCCATATGCAGCACATCAGACCGCTAGCGGCACATTTGTGTTTATTGCGTACAAAAGGTCATGGAGTCTCTAGGAGGAAGCGGATTCTGCGTCTGTGGGCTTTAGCTTTTCAGAAGGTTTTAGTGTATTTCGTTCACTTCTGGAAATGAAGGGAACTTTCTAAGCAGTAAAACGGTGTGCATCTGTTTGACTTTGGTGTCAGCGTCGACTAAATTGTTTCAAATGCTTGATGCTCATGACTTGGTTTCTGTGGGAGACACAGAGACTCTAATTGACTCTCAAATCCACATACAGCAGATCATCTCCACAGTTGTAAACACGTTACAACCATGTTGGATCTTTGCTTTCATGTTTTTAATAGTTTTCATTCTGCTGCCACAGATGAGCTCTGGTTGGTTTTCGACAAGGTCACCCATGAACCACTTACACCTGCAGTGACCCAACCAAAGGCAAAAACTATCAGATGTCGAAGTTTGACATGCTGGAATAGTAACACACCAACCAGTGTGTACTGTTTTTATTTCCTCATTTAACAGAACACACACACATCTTTAAAAATGCGATGAACGGTCTTGAGCTGAATGTTGGTAGAATCTTTGATAGGAGGACATTTGCCGTTAGAGCAGCAAGAAAAATAAAAACACAAAGCCTCATAAAAAGAAAGAAATATATAGCTAAGCAGTATGTGCAAGAGAAAGACGGTGTCTCTATGATCTATACAGCAGATTGTAACTGTAATATTACCATCTGCTCTGGTGGACAAGTCAGACACATGATAAACATTCCAAACATGATACGATGACCTGATCTACGTCGCTGTTTGTCCTCACTGGCTTCTTAACTCCCATCTACATTTAATCGTATAGCTTTGATCCTGCAGCCGCATCAGGCCGGTCAGTCACCCATGACCGCTCAGCGGATCAGTCCGCACCGCAGAATGAGTGTCACACAGAGGTCCTCCGGCGAGTCAGTGAGGCGAAGGGAAAAGACAGTTGATGATCTATGCAGCGCCGCTCCACACACACCTCAACGACTCACATGCCAGTCGAGCGCCCCCCCCCCGATGCCCGGCACCGTCCTACACCTATGCACTTCTTTGAGGAATAAACCATAAACCATCTGTATAATGTGGTGAGAAGAAATGGGTCTCGGTCAATTGGCTGTTCAGGGCAGCTGGATGAGGTTCAAGGATCTTTCTTGCTTCATCTTTCACGTACTGTGTGTGCATCAGACGAGAGAAGGTATATTTTATGCCACAAACTTGGGAAGGAAACACCAAAGGGGAGATACAACATTTTTAAGATGTCTTAGAACTAATCAGTTATCTCAAAGAAAGTCCAATTAATAAGGTGTGGTAGGTTGGGATATTTATTGACACTTCAAGCAAGTATATTTATCCAACAAGGACAGCACCGTTCTAAGGAGAACCGAACTGATCTGTCAGTTGATGGGTGTCGGGACAAATAATCAATGACTTGATTTGACATTTTACCAATAGTGAAACATCTCTTGGTAAACCGACTGCGTTTATAAAGTGTCTCTCCATTGTCGACTGACCACTCAAAGTGCTTTGCGATGCATTCGCACATGGATAGAAGCTGCCGTGCAAAGACTCTGTAAATACGCATACCTGGGTATTTTCATATTTAGTGTTTATGTATTCAAAAAAAGAACACACAAACATGTCAACCATGCTCGTCACTCATGAATGACATTCGTTCCTTCTTGGGTCTGTGTGTTATCTCTCCGTCGAGAAGTAGGAAAACCGTGATGGTTGTTTTTGCATAATCCCAACAGAGCACAACAACCGAGAGAACAAACCAGCCTCTTTGGTGTTCCAGCAGGTTCTAGCCGTTCTGGCAACACACGGCATGCGTCACCAGTGATTAGAGGAAAAAATGTACCGTAATGAAGTTATTTTTGAATATTGTGTTGTTCCCAGCCAATGTTCTTTGTTAATATTCTGATTTGCGCGTGCAGCTATTGCTGTTGGCTGTGTCGCAATCTCAGCACATAGTGCAGAGCGCATTGTCACGTAAATTCCATTTTGTCTTAAATAAATACACCAGCTTCAAGCGAGCTGCCACACACTCCTGACATCAGCATACAAAGCATTTTGCAAAACAGGAGTAGCCCCGGGTGACCAGAATGCTGAAATGGCAACTCTTTAGGAAGCTTTTTCTTTTTTCCCTGTAATTATATTTCCACGCGGCTGCTGTACATATCAGCTCAGATCTCCCTGTCGGTGACCTCTGTAAATAACGTAATAAAGAGCGCACTCGTCGCTGCCGGTGAGTCGCTCCTGTCACCAATGGCCCGGCACTTCCCCCTCCTCCACCCCCGACTGCCCCCTCGTCCTGGCTGTTTGCCGGAGCACAGATCAGACAGCTCTCAGCCATGGGGAGCAGTGAGAGTGGTTGATGGAGTTGGGGCAGATCAGGGCGGGCTCTCTTTAACACAGCCAGCACCTCCAACAAATACCTGCCTCTGACAGCTTTGCATAATTCATCTTGTCGAGTTGCTCTCCTCTTTCAGTTTCTTCTCCTTTTTTTTTTTTTTTTTGTGCCTCTCGGTGTTTGGAGGAAGGCGAGAATGGGAGCCAGGGCAGTGTTCCATCAGATGGTGCCTGTTTCCCCCTGACGCCCGTGATTTTGGAGACACAGAGGAGTTTGTCAGCAGCACATTGCCCAGACGTTGTGAATCCTGGATGCCATCTGAACCAGATTGGGTTCTTTCTCTACACAGGCGAAATCCGTTGCCGCAACAACGAGAGCAAAACTATATCCTGAATTACCCAAGAAAATGCATCGTCTTTCAGTTTTCTTTGGAGAGTCGCATCAAATTCTGCAAACTTATGGTGTTGCCTCATCTGGCAGGGAGGATTTGCAGTTTACTGTGATTTCCAATTCACGTTTGATGAAAATACAGCAACAGACAAGAGGCAGAAGTGAGAATATGTGGATGAGAGGACCCAAACTTGTGCCTGCATTTATGTAATTTCAGCTGTATCCTAAGTGAGCAATGAGCGTACCATCACCTCAGTGAAAGTCTCAGAGAAGATGGCGAAATCCTGCTCGCGGATGAATCATTTCTTTCAGTTTGAGGCAGAAGACTCACACACTCTGGAGTAACGTGATGCAAATTCCTGATACAGATACATCAGTTCCACACATCCTCATCGCTACAGCACATTTAAACAGAGTATGAAAACCCATTGGAGGGGCTTGATTTTTCTACTTATCTGTCAATTATAGCACAAAATATCGAACTTAACCAGTTTTCCTGTTGGCTTTTTTGTGTATGTGCAGCACTGAATATTAAAAAGCATCAGAATAAAACCCAATAAACTGAGCAGGGGATGTTTACAATGTCCCCAAATAACTCCTCACCAGTGACAGAGTGAGTTATATATTCATTGAATCTTTAGCGGCCAAATGCCAGGCAAAGCCAAATGCATCTTTTTAAGTGTAATTGCTCCGTGTGGACAATTGGGATATTAAAACTAAAGGGGGGGTGGGCAGGATTTCATAATGTTCTCCAGCAGTGTCTCCAGCTAACATCCTCAGTACGGTCATACACTCAATCCCCCCTTCTTTTTCCCTGTAACCAAGGCTATTGGTGCTGAATGCATCTTAATCGACGCTTCCTTTCACAACTCAAACCCATCGCGGCAGACAGTCATACTTCAGGGGCCCGCACAGTTTGTTATTGCCTTAAATTGATATCACCCTGTTGTGATTTCACAAGAGGGTTCAAAGTAATGCTGTTCATGTGAATTACTTTAATTGAGAATCCTGCAAGACGCTCGCAGCAATTCATGAGAATGAAAACCAACTCTGTGGACCAGTGGCAATTTATACACAAATCCATGATACACCCATTGTCACATAAATAAATTAAATGGTAGCTGCGGCACAACATCCCGGGAGCTGAGTGAATGAATAAAAATTCTTATCATATCTGTCCGCAGAATATCTAGTCCACAAATGAAAATGGCTTTTCGGG
This sequence comes from Aeoliscus strigatus, assembly GCA_901007665.1. Classification (NCBI taxonomy): domain Eukaryota; kingdom Metazoa; phylum Chordata; class Actinopteri; order Syngnathiformes; family Centriscidae; genus Aeoliscus; species Aeoliscus strigatus. The sequence continues at coordinate 169,691 of CAAKHB010007506.1, read as the reverse complement.
CTGTAAATGATCCTGGAAAACACAAGGTGTCTTATTTACCTTGGACAAAGTGGTGGCATTTTTAATTATAAAGTCCATTTATCAGTGTTGCTTGATGCTCGCATCCAAACATCTGGAAACATCAGTGTCTAAAACCACTGTAGCCCATCAGCGGATCACTCGGGGAAGAGCTGGAAATCATTATTCTAACTATATTGGAGATGCCGGCAGCATACAAAGCCGGCGACCAGATAGAAATTTTAATGCGGAGAGCTATTCGAAACTGCTGACAGCGGGTGTCATTCAAATGCATCTCACATGATCGCACAACAAACTAACCCTCCCTATTTTAGCATGTGCAGGGGGGCGTGTGTGTGTGTTGAGGGGTGTGGGGGGGCTGCAATCACACCAGCAATGGCAGACGACAGAAGAAGGAGGTGGGGGAGGGCACCAGCGGCGAGTGCTGCAATGGCAATGCAATAGAACGACGCTGGTGGAGAGAAAATCCAATAAAAGCAGCTGAACTGCAGTTGCATCTGCACGGAGCGCCACAAAAGGAATCAAAACGCACACTTGAAGTAGAACAAATGGCACAAACACAGTGAGTACAGTGTTTTGCACTTTACAGAGAATAATATATGGAGTGAACTTTCTCTTTAGGCACATTGTGGCACATAAACACACAACATTTCATTCTCCAGCTGTCAGCGTTTTAAGGAGAATGTAGGTCATAATGGCCCGCTATCAGAATACTGAGAGACTGCAGGCATAGTTAAAGAATCATCAATCTGAACACAACATGGCTTCTTCATTTCCAGAGGTGAACTTTGTGAGTCTGCCCTGCAGCTGATGGCTGCAGCCAGCATCTAAATGCTCACTGTTCTCAACCAAATGTCAAAGAAGGCTGACCTGTGCACCACCGAACTCACTTGGAGGCGCTAGTTGCACTCTGCGACGGTCTTATATTCAATATATTTCTCAGCCGCCTGCTGACGATAAATAGAGAAAGCATTGCTTTTTCCATGAACTGAATTCTCCAGCATGTTCTCCTCTCCGCCACCTGACGGACCTTCAGCTTTCATATCACAGGGAGGGTTACACAGCTGAATTTTTGAAGCCGCCCGGCAGCTCCATCAACAGGCATGGCTGACGCTAAACTCCCCACTGGGCTGTCCAGGGCCACAAAAGACCAAACCTGACGCCCTTGGCAGGCTGAAGCTATTCTCAGAAACCTCCTACGGGGCTTCTCTTTGAGCAATTCAAGCAAAGCAGCACAAGAAATCTGTTTCTACCAGTTTGTCGAGGCGACAGAGTTCAAAAAGTGTTTTAGCCCCCAAAAATAATAACTTCTAATCAATATTTGAAGGTGATTTCAGCCATGTTATGTCCCTTTAATATCCAGAATGTGTCCCGGCTTAGGAAAAAAAAGAAACCATGCTTTTCACAAAAGTGAAATCTAGAAACTACACAGGTATTAAGAGCATTTTTCCACAAGCAGAGAGCACAATGCATTTCTATTAGACTCTCCCTATGGCAGAGCCGTTGTTTGTCTCTCCCCGCCACGCTCAGCCCACAGCATGCAGGGGCTTGTGCTGTGACAAAGTCAGACCCACTCCTCAATCTTGCCACTTGGTCATGACCCAGAAAGTCCACCGAAACATGCTGCGCCATCAATGTTAATCTGTGGGTTATAGCGGTGTAAAGCGCCGCCGCTCCCAGAGCTGGAACAGCAGGACGTCATCCTGTGGCTAATCGCATGGTGGCTTTCATCTCCACCTGCTCCGGCCGGCCAGAGCCGCATTCAGTATCTGAAACACAACCAATTTTCACTTTGCTTGTAAGCCCCTTCCACAGCAAACCAACGGCCTCCACTTATCACAGCCTATTACCGCCACAGCCGTTTAGGCCATTAACACCCCCACACCGACGGCACATGAAGACACGATCCAGTCGCAGGTATGTTCATAACGAGACGCAGCGTATGTCATTCTCAACACGTGGGTCAGGCAGTGGGACGGCCGCAGCCGTCCCACAGGAGGCAGGTACAACAGCGGTTCCCTTGGGAACACGTCTCTACTCTCCAATCAAAATGTGGTGACAGCTATCGCATTCTATCCAGCTGATATATTCAAGGAAAATGGAAAATACTACATGAATCCTTCTTTGGGTGAAAATAAAAGGCAGCTTTGGTCTCGCCTGTGGCATTGCTATTTTCGTTCAATAAACAGCATTTTGGTTCAGGCCAAAGATGTAAAAATTCATCATAAATTAGTTTGGGAAAAAAAAGAAGAAGAAAAATCCCTATGATGACTTTGGATGTCCTATCGTATCGTCCTATTTTTTCCATCTTCGTTGCATACAATGTACTTAAAGACACACAGTGGTCATGCATCAAGTGCTGTCACGACACCCCACCACCAAAGGGGGACTTTGGTCAACAATTCATCAGTTCATCTCAAACTTTACAGCTCGTGTATCTTCAAGTCACTTCCAAACTGCCTCCTTCAACATCTGAGTCATTCAAAGCAAACATGGGCCCGTCCACCAGCTAGAAAGTGACTCCCTTCAAGGTGAAAACACCTGCTACAGTGTTTTAAAATACCTCTTTCTTTTACATTTCACCAATGCAAAAGAACATGTGATTGGTTTTACGAAGACATTGTGAAAAAATAAAACACACACACGTAGAAAAGGTCAGGATGAGCATACTACTCTTTCTAAAACTGTTAACAGGATCTTGTTTTATTTAATTTTTTTATGTAAATGTGCGTTAACCTACCAGGCATAAAAGTTTAATGAACAAAGAATAAACATGATACAAATCAGGAAAAAGCTTAAAACACACACACACACACACACACACACTGTCCACAATAAACACAATACATTCTATGAACAATGCTACATACAGTTCCAGTATGTGAGGTAAGCAGAGTAATCAGCTGAGATAAAGTCATTACCGTATATCACACCCCTCTTCACTCATTTTTTGACAAGAGAGAGGGAGTTCACCTTAAAATATTCCATGCTAACAGATGCATTTCACTCGCCTGACTATCGCCGGGCAGCCTGCGCGTCCGTGGTAACAGATTAGACGGCAGCAATTATGGAAGTAAATATGACATGGAAGCAATCCGTGGAACCCAGGGGACATCGGCTGGTTTGTCAGGCTGCATTAACCTTCACTTGTTTGCTCGGACGTGTTGAAACAAGCGACTCGGCCATATTGTTTGCCACATGTAACTCTATGATTCCTAAGGTCACCCGCCGTGCCACACGCAGCATCCACAATTAATAAGGTGAGCTATTACAGGCCCAAGTCTGTGCAACAAATTTCCCCCAAGATATCTTGATTACCTCTTAAAAACACTTTAAAAAAAAAAAAAAAATTGTTCAGGGCCGGTACTCCAGCTGGCATTATCCCTAAAGGAGGCCGCTCTCATCACACAGAATATTAAATTCTCCACAGGAATAATGAAAGGGGAAATTACTTAAGGACAGGAACGTGTCATGACAGTGCTGTATACACAGTTTGTCTAATAACTCTGAATTAATTACATGATTTTAAGCTGCAATCATAATAAAAAAATCACCAGAGATTTCCGGGCTCTCCTACTTCATAAAGGGTAGTCACCTGCTATGATTAGAAGGATTAAAAGGCTGATGTAGTTTCAAGCTGAGGCATTAGGTGAGAGCCTCTATGAGGGGTCACAGCAGCGCGACCGGCGGGTTATTGGTTTTTATTGGAGAGCTGTGTTGACTCAACCGAGCACGACAACTGCAACTATTTAATCAAACTCTAGTAGACGTATGTAACCACGTACCCATCGGTGCGACAAACTGTTGTCTTATTCAGCCGAGTCCATTGAAAGGGATCCTTTAAGGGGCCTGAACAACCTAGTGCTCATCTGTCTTATCTTGTAATTTGTTCAACAGGGAATAACAGGTAGCTGCAGCGGAGGAGCTACACACCGACGTCTCCCCGAAGCTCCTCGACCACCGATAGTGAGTCTCCATGGCTCAGAGGTGCCGTAGTTGTATTCCTAGAACCTGCAGTTGTCCAACGTAACTTACACGCTCTCTCCAGAGCTCCTCATCATGCGATAGTGAGTCACCGTGGCAGGAGGGAGCACAGGCCAGCCATTGAACGAAAGGAAACTCATTGATACTTCCACTTGTATCAGCGTTCTCGTTGTTGTTTACCCAATGTGCACAGGTGCTGCAACAGTACTTTGAGAGCTTTGGTCCTCCAGCTCGCACTGAGGAAGTAAGGATTCATCAAAAATAGGCGGACAAATGGACGTAGTGTAAGACCTGGATAGAGGAAATGTCCTCGGCGATGAACCCCATTTGACGTAAGTGGCCACAGACTCCCAGTGTGGAACAAGCTACGGACACTTGTTTGCATCAACGCACTGGTGAAACCCATCAATGTCTGAATCCAGATACACCCCGGTAACTTTATTTGGCTTCACGCACGACTTCCAAACAAACAGGAAATAAAACAGGGCCTCACCTCCAGCACTTAAAACGATCATGAAATAAAAAACACATCTGCTGATACAGAGTGTGAAATATGGAGTGCCTGCTTCTTCTCCTTATCTACAAATTGTACCTTTAAATTATTACAGATACCTTTTGGCGAAGCTCTGGCCTCTGTGCTATAGGGTCATTTGTTCGAAATGATCTAATAAGTGTCAGTGGAATGCCTTTACAGGATGGTGGAAGGAAGACAGACTGGTATTTGGAGACATTTCCACCCTGAGTATCACCCATGACAAAGCTGAAAGCTACAAGATGAGAAGAATATCTCATTTTAAACCATCTGTCTTCACAGAACACTGGACTATTTCCACTCTGTTGTTGTTAGGGTGCAGTATTTCTTTGCAGAAAGGGGGGGTAACAAGCCCTAAACTACCCATAATTCACTGCTGTGACGTGAGGATAAGTATGACTCGACTATCTCGGTCCTTGTCAGAGGAGGAATATGAAACGCCAAACTGCTGCCGCGGTTCAACAGCACTTGGGACAACAGCCATAAATCAATCGAGTCGGACAGATGTACTTGTCCTTCTGCGCCGTCGTATCAACTTGTGTGTTCGCAGATATCGGCTGATCTGTACCACGGTGAAATCAGATCAACTTCTCCGCACACAGAAAAAAAAAGCTCTCGGACAAGCTGCTGTCCAATCCAGTCCGTGTACAATCTGCATAAGAGACGCAATCGAACCACAAACGTGTCAAAGAAATTATGGGTTGAATATTCATCAAGTGGTTGTCAGGCAACTACCGTATTTTCTCCCAGCGCAGGAAATGGAGAAGAAGTTGTGTGATATAGTGGCTCTGGATGTCTGTGCCAGCAGAGACAACCTGTCTCCAGGCCTTGTTCAAATTCATTTGGAGGTTCTGATGAGGTTTCTCCACCTCCTGAACCTGAGGCTCAAACCGCAGATTCTGTAGTTTGACAGGAGTGTGTGTGTGTGTGTGTGTGTGAGTGTGTGAGTGAGAGAGAGAGGGAGGGAGGGAGTGAGAGACAGAGCCCCTACACCTGAATTATTATTATAGTGTATGTGAAGTATCTTTGCAGGTGATTCACACCCCGGTGAAGCTTCCAAGCTTTTATAGAGCTTTTTATATGCATGGTGGGAAAAAAAACTGTCATTGGAGCAAACTCATCAAACACCTTGTCACCTTTGAGGACAGTGAAGTGAGAAGATGAGAGATTGTCTTGTCCCTAAAAAAATGAATAAAAATAAACCACCTCCTATAACATCTAGATAAAGCTATAAAATAAAATCGAGTTTATGTTATGAGATCCCCCAAAGCTGCACAAGACACACTCATTAAAGCAGTAATACTGGAGAATCCTCAGAATATGACCCACAGATGTAATTCAGCCAAGGTGAGCTCGGTTTGTTCTCTCTCTTCTGGAAATATGACCACACTCCAGTGAATCGAACGAATCGATTCTTGCATTTGTTTCGAATACCGCGTGTGCGGAGCACAAGGACCAACCGATAAATGAAACACCGGCAGCTCTGACCTGTACGCAGCTTTGGGAGTCTGTCTGTCGGCGGGGGAAACTTCCAGCGGTCCGCAGTTTAGTCCAAACTTGGCGGCAGCGGCGCGTCACGGCGGCTTCCTCCCCGCGACTGAGCGCTTGTGCGCGGCGGCACCGAGGCGCACAGACCCGCTGTCAGTCCTCCGCCGGCCGGAGAGCCGATGGATCGCTGCGGCTGTCGGGACGCGGAGCTTCACCTGCAGGCTTCTTTTGTCTCTGCTGTCTTAGCAGTCAGAGCCACACAGCTACACTCGCATACTTCCAACAATGCGCACCCCCTCCCACCCCCCTCACCGCCGCCACACTTGCTTTCTCCTCCCTCTTTCCAGGAAGCAGCACACACACTTTGGTGTCCCCGGCCGACGCTGCAGTCAGTCGGTGCGGAGGACCGGCAGCCGCTCAGCTGCTCCTCCGTCAGCTGACGAGTTGCGCACCCCGTCGCCTTCCCGGACGTCGCCTCTGGTCTGCCTATCAGCTCAGGTTGGAGGTTTTACATATAGAGGAGGCGCAGCCATATGACCTCCGCTGGGCTGACGCATCCCACCGGCACCGAACACGGTTGTCCAAACTACCAGCATCCTCCCAAGCATCCTCCAACCTGCCCTCCTCCTTTGTGTCGTGAAGCTGCTTCATTAAAAAGCCACTTGTGCCCTAATTGCGGAGCTGTGCAATGTTCAATTTCTCACTTTCTCTGACAAAGAAAGGAACGATGGAAAACAAGGGGTCTGGCTTAAATAAATGTGCTATTTCTCTTCGGAGAGCAGCTGAGGGTTATTCAAGCTGTTAATGAAGCTGTTAGATAAACAAGAAGGACTAAATGACTCAGAGTTCCAATGGATCTGTGCACCAATTGATCAGCAGAAACCAGGATATGCAGCAAGTGAGTGCTTTGACATACTGAATTTGAAGATTTGTATCAAGAGCTGATTCACTCCATCCGGATTCGGCTTGCAATTTTTGCAAGTGTGAAAACTTCATCTTGATGAGCTTCAGTTACACAGATAAGTACTCCCACCCCCCAGGACCGCATTCTGGACTTAAAGCAAAATCATATTTGCTTTGAATTAGCTTTGAGATTGGACAAACCACATGCGAGCCTATCTGATAGGCTTCAAATGATAGCATTTAGAGGATGGAGCGGGGAAAGCAAGAGTTCCATTAATTACAAAAGCAACAGCCCCCCTAATCCCACTAGAAAGGCATTTTCTGGCGGTGTCGTTTTGGTTCTGAGGGAGGAGAGGAGAGAGAAAGACTAACAATACCACTGGTAGATCACAGACCTTCAAGCAACGGTCTGCGGGCCCAGTGGCTCAATAGGGGGCCAACTACTGCAGCTCTGACTGGGCAGTTTTTTTTTTTTCTTCTTTTTTCTAATCCTCTTCCTGAATTTATCCCACGTCTGACCACATGCAGTGATGAAGTTATCAGTGAGGACAGCTTTTCTCCGAGCAAAATCAGCCCGTGGCCTTCGACGCTTGATTCTTCTATTATACCCGGAGCACATCAAAAACTCGCCTCCATCAAATGGCATTATCTGCATGAAAGGCAACGGCACAACAATCAATCTCCAACTTTGCCATTCAATCATCAGTCAAGGGCATGGAAAAAAGAGAGCAAAGAAAAAAGTATATAATAAAGGAGAGGAATTCTTGTAACGGCTGCTGAAGCCAATGTGCCCCCCCCCCCCCC
>CAAKHB010007506.1:144736-161942 GCA_901007665.1 Aeoliscus strigatus | reverse complement strand
AGACACGCACGCGCACACACACACACACACACACATCACCACCGCCACCAGCCTTCCCTCTGTTTCAACTTTCTCCCTCTCTGTAATATTCTGTGCTTTTCAGACACACTGTTTTTAGAAGTCGGTTACTAAGCAACATATTCGCACATTTCAGCCACGCAGAGGTGGTTTTTAGTTGGCTGTGCCGCAGGGTTAATGATAGATTAACAGCCCTTCACATTCCTCAGCCAAAGAAAATAGTTCATTATGCCCCCCCCCCTCCAAAAAAAAAAAACCCCAAAAACACACACACACACAAACAAACATTCCTTGCCCACACCTTCCTTTTTTTTAAAATATAGTTTTCCTGTTTTACTTTGACAAGACCACTGGCAGGGCTTGACTTTCTCCCAGTCACTCTCACTGTGTGTCCATGCAGTCAACTGTGCCCTCTGTTGGAGGCCAGTAAGTGTGAACATCCCAAAACAGAATGAGGATTTTGCATGCAGCTGCATTTGTGTTCCACATGATGATAAGGAGAAAAAAAAAAAGGCTTTATACCAAATCGCCAGCCCACAAAGAAATTATAAACTGGTGCAAGTGTTATCACTTGCATGCGGTGTATGATTCATGCACACTGGGGCGCCGTGCATTTTTTGAGCCTTAGATTCAAATCAGGGATAGTTGCTATGACATCGAATGCTGCTATTTGCTGAATTCGCTACCCAGACGGCTTTATGTCATACAGAGAACCTGCCTGAACACACAAATCATGAACCAGAAACTTCACCGCTGAAGCCCAGGAGTATAGCATACATTAAAGAATAAAAGCCCATATCTCTCTTCGGCTCCATATGTTATACACATGTACAGTATCAGCAGAGAAAACAGATGGGCCACACCTTGGGGACACACAGAGACTTGTGGACATTATAAAAAGGCAACATTGCAAAATTATGCGTACACTCCCTTCCTTTCTTTATGTATGCGGTAATTTGTCCCTAAGGTGTCAGACAGTCTGATGTGCTCACGGCGGCTATGTCCCTGATTTAACCAGGTGAAAGTCTCACTGAGATTAAATAAAAAAGAACTCAGTTTCCTTACACAACAGACTACTATACTGTCACAGGCCATGAACAAGTCGATGCAATACCCAGGCAATGTGCCACACAAGGTCAAGGACAAAATCCAGATTTGAGGCATGAATGTGCAATTTTATCAAACAATTTCAGTGATGGCTGCAATTTTATCAAACAATTTGGAGCAATCACCGGCACTAGGGGCACAATTTTCTCAAACCTCTAAAAGTCGCTTTAATTCATTTATAGCGATCCATTTTTATAATTCTAGGTTTCCATTCCATTTACTGTAGCAAGAATGTTGTTTTTTTGTCGATAATTATTTTCCAAGTGTGAGTAATAGGCAGACACTGACTTTAGCATTCCGTGCATATACCAGATTTATACACTCAACCAGCCAATGAAGCACCTGCATCTGTGGAACACACATAGGCAGGAACATATAATATGTAAAGCACAATGGTATACAACGTCAAGTTCATTCATGAAGAGCAGATCTCTGTAAGCCAATAACCAAAATAAAGGAAAGCAGGATGAAATCAAGAGTTTCTTTGCCTACAGGGAGAAATAGGATTTAGTCCAAAAAAAGAAACTAAATTTAAGTTTCTGATGGAAACACTGTGTCTTGTCTTGTCCAATGTCCCCTTAAAAAGCAGTGTAACAATAGATCTGCTCTCTGTATATGTGCAGCACATTATATCCCCACTGTAAAGGCTATTGCCTTCTGTTCGTCGAGTATTGTGCATCGCAAACTGAACGGACATGTATAAAGGGATTGGACTGAACTCCTCCTTTTATGTGGAAATGAATCCCTTCCAAAGGGACAAAACTGCTTTCACCCTCGGTTATACAGAGAGGATTTGGGGGAGGCAGCATTTTCCTTTACATCTGAGGGGCAGGAAAATGAAAAATAGACAGGCATTAAAAGCATAAATGAGAGTTTATGTCAGGCAACAACATTATTACAATGATGGTATTTTGGAGTGTTTGGTGTTAATCTCAGATTTACGCAGAGGAGAAATTCCTCACAAACAGAACAGAAAGTTGGAAGCTTTCACATCTCAGACAACACTTTAAAATGAGGTGGCGCCTGGTTTTTCTGTAAGAGATATTCTCTGAACATTTCTATGATGCTAGTGGGTCATATAGTACCACTAAGTCATAAAATTGACTGCCAATAAATGTCTCAGTGTGACAAATATTTTTGTCCATATCCTGTTTGTCTTACATGCCTATGTTGTGAGTTGCAAATAGTAAAAAACATCATTTCACCAAAGACAAATCCCAAAAATGTGTTACTGTGAAGCAAAAATACCTTTTGGGTAGGTGTGATTCAAAACTGTTCTGATAAATTCACGACCTCACCCAAAGAAGAGACTTAAAGTAAATCAAAAGTTGACCTCGCGAAATGAGGCAGCAAAGTTAGACCATGTGTGGATTTTTGTTTGGACATCGCAAGCTCACTGACACTCATGAAAGTAGCTGTTGGCAGGATCGATACCGAGGACTGACTGCAAACTACTGTTTGTTTTCAACCAATCAGTGGATTTCTTGAGCATCCAACTGGTCCTCATCTGATTTGAAGACCAAATCTTTGAGCCATCAGGCAATAAACTGCTGATAATTTTTCTGTGAAATGTTTGTGCTTTTCTTTTGTTTAGTATCAATACAACCATTATATGCGTTCAGGAAAGAGGTGTTCCTCATGAATCAATTCTGGGCCCGGTTTTGTTGACATTTCAAAAGGTGATAGCATCTTTCCTCTGGCTTACCGTTATTTCAGTCTGTGCAAATTGCACTGTTCTGCGCTGTTTTATTGAGTCTGTGCCTTTTGGTCCCATTTTCAACTTCTTTTCGGTACTTTACAAGACTTGTTCGACAGCCTTAAGCTACTCAGCACAAGTCCAACAAAGATCATGGGTTTTGTAGAGGAAGATATTGATTTTACTGCCTACACACTGCCATATTGAGGGGTATAAATATTTAGTCATTTGGCAAAAATGAATCATTCATTGAAAAAAAAAAACAACTGTTGGAGTGTTGGTGTAGTGCTTAAACACAGATCACCTCATTCTGTACCAACCAGGGTTCATTCTCCCTGGCAAAGAGGCGCAATCACTGCATGCATTTCTTCATCCACTGATACCTTATTGAACAATGACCTGCCTCTATAACATGTTGGCTGGACCTCAGAACCTCACTGAAATCTGTCTCACACACTTACACCGAAGTGTTTGTGCTTGAAATACATGGACTCACCTGCATCGACAATCTCACTACCCCCTGAATAATTACGTCAATTATTCCTCTTCACCTTTATGCAGCTTGAGCGCAGTTGATTAATATTTAATCCACCTATCATATCTCACCCTCACTGAGAATGGATGTAAAAGAAAGGTCTGAATAAACAGGTGAATGTTCATGATTTGATATCTAATAATATTTTCACACTAAACTCTCCTAGGATTAACTTAGCGCCTTTGTTTTAATATTCAGAGCTGCATGTCACTACACAATGTTACTGATGTTACTGTGTTACTGATCCACACTCTCCTCAGCTTTTCTACAGTAAAAACTGATCAGAAACTAACGTACAGTGTGCAGCCACAAGCCCCCTCATCTAAACCGCAGCTCTGTTCTAGATTCAAATGTGAAACATGATTTACAGTCTAATATACTGTGTCAAGCACAGCTTCACCTTGTAACACTGATGATAAAAGCTAAAATAAAAGATGTCACAGCGGTATGGTGTCTGAATAGTCACCATATGCTGCATCTTTGTGTAGTGCCGGTAAGATCCTTTATGTCTGCGCATGCATACAGCGCGTGCTATACCTGCCATTGTGGATTGTGGATCAGGATGTTTGTGCAATGAAAATCAATCTAGACACCTTTGTCACCAGGTAACACCTCTATGGTATGTTCTAGTATTTAGTATCTGGTATTATTATTATTATTATTATTATTATTTCCAGGAACCAAATGTGCATTATGTCACTGTCTGGTCATCAACAGTAAATAGGAAAGACAAAGGCCATATTGAGGTTTGCCATGTGCAATGTTACTTTCCAAGTCTTGTCAGCGTGTCCTGTGAGACAGTTCCGTTTACAAATGAACAAAAAAATACGTCATGTGTAAGATGTCAGCTCTCAGAACAAATGCACAGAGTGATTTGAAGACCTTGTGCAATAAGAGGCTGCTTTCATGACTTTTTTGACAATGGATTGGTGATTCCCATCACACCTCTGTAGAAACAGCAAACCCGTGTGAGGATTGTTCAGGAATGGAAACTTTGGACCGAATTCACAGTGTCCTTGGAAAAGTGTTGTTACCATATCTGATGATATTGCTAGGGGTTGTTGTTGGTAGGGGGGGGTCCTCTGCTATCTGAGGATCTCAAGTTAGATGAGAGGCAGTGTGAGATATACCTGCACCCTTTTAGGCGTTTATAGTTGAGAAGTAACACAGATGAACCTCCTGGGAACTGCAGACACGCCTCCTCAGGTGGAACATTCCCGGCTTAAACTAACTTAAAATGTCCTTTAGGAAGTTGTGCTTGACAAAAGCCAAATGATGTAACGTTATGTAATGTAGAAGATGAAATCACACATGAAAGCACCAGTGGATTTTCAACCGATTTGTGTGAACTTGAGAGGGAGCATTAAGTACAGTAAAGAGATGTAAGTCGTCACTCTTAGTGCTGCTTATTCACAGTGCAGAGATATGCAGATTCAGTGATACAGACTATAAAAATGCTCGAAACAAGTGAAATTGTAAAGAAATTACATTTAAGGTACAGATCAGTGGACAAACATTTCTTTTCTTTTCTTTTCTTTTCTTTTCTTTTCTTTTCTTTTCTTTTCTTTTCTTTTCTTTTCTTTTCTTTTCGATGATGATCCCTGCTTGGTGAACACAGTCAGTGCAAATCTCTGGGATAGCTGCTGTTGCAAATGGTAATTATGGAATTCAGACACAAGATTCTGTATTTGTCCAAAAAGTTCCTGCTTTCCTAAAAACACCAGCATCACTGCCAAATTCATTGCGCTTGTGCAAGTAAAAGTGATTCTGATCAAATGTTATCTAAGCACGCCATTATGTGCTCCCTAGCTGGTTATTGCACTTAGTGCAAGCAATAACATTCTCTCCAAGACGACTTGGGTAAATGTAGGTAACTTTTGTGTGCTAAAATTGCCTGGGTAAGAAAACAGCACTGCGTTTATCAAAGCCTGAGTGAACGCTACTGTACTGCAACACAGGGCTAATGAAGAGATATGTCCTCCATTACGGGGCTATATTCCTGCTGCAGCGATTAGAAAACCCTCCAGAGGGGCTCTATCACAGGCTTTCATTGAGTCTGGACCTTTGCAAATCTTCATATCCTGCACAATTTTCATAAATTGAATTCTAATGAGCGCAGTTGACATAACTATGATTTATAGTCTCAGAGGCTTACCAATTTCAACACTGCACTGCAAATTATGAATGTCAAGGGTTTAATCATATTCACATTCCTGACAAGGCGAATGTGATGTGTCACGTGAGTAAAAAGGGACAAAACGTCTCCCCCCTCTCTCGTTTTATTGCAGGTGTTTTATGATAACACTTGCAAACATGCAGAGGACTAACAAGTTCCCTGAGGTGACCCAATGTTGTTGACGGCAAGCACAGAGCAATATCTCGCCCAGGATCTCTCAGGAGGCGCCGCTTGTGTGTTGTGGCGTGTTGCTATATCACAATTGTTCTGTCTTCAATGACGCGTAACATCAATAATGTTATGTACTGTTGTTTATTATTGACATTTTAATTTGAGTATTGATTTTCTTTTTTTTCTCCATTTCTTTATTCGCTGTAGGTGGAACTGCTCAACAAAGACAATTAAACTGCTTTTACAAAGTGTGTTGAGAGATTTTATTTCCGACCAGTGGTGGCTCTAGTCTGTATGGTTCCCCGAGCTGTGGTGTGGCACCCCAGCACCGATAACGAAATATATAAAGACGACAGGAAAAAAAAAAATGATAAAATTGAAATAGAGAATTAAATATTGCACAAATCATTCATCACATTTTTATACCATTAAATAGGAGCGGAATGTTTTTGTGTCACATAGATTCTGTATTTCTATTTCTGTATTTCTTTCTTGCTATCATCCCATTTTTTTCGTGAGATAACAGACAAAAAGATGGAAAACATATAGACGCTAACAATGAACCATTTAAAGCTTTTAGCAAATGTTTTATGTCAAGGACGGGTCATTCAGTCCCACAGAATGTCACAGAATAAAAGAACGAGGCAGGTGTGTGGTAACAGGTATTATGCTACTGTCCCTCTCCTGTGTTCATAAGGCTGCAGATGGTTCGCTATTAAACCCCCCAGCGCTTTCGTTTCGTTTCTTTCTGTCCTGTCTGACTTTCCACTGAGAGGCTGTTGAAAAGCTGCAGGAGTCAAAGCTGTTACCCAACTATCTGCTCTGCGTGCTGTCGTGAATGAGACAGACCATTGGATGTGTCGCCGCGAGCATTAACGACACATATACAGTTTCCGCCGCCACTTTCTCATATGTAGCACTGAACCAAAAATGCTCAGTGAAATGAGCTGAACAAGGACTTGAACATGTTCCAGATAGTTTTACCTGATCTACAGTTCACTGATCTCTGTCAGTTTGAACCGCTGAAGATCGCTCAGGTCGTGTCCTGCTACGTCTCCGTTCTCTCACTTGGAACTTTGCTGTGGAAAAGCACCATGACTGAAACAAGTCCACTACTGTCACAGTTTCATATAGTCATTTTAAAAAAGAAAAAGTGGTGGGTACCCCCCGCCCCCATTCTCAAACCCAAAACGTAACCCCCTGATTCCTGTGACCCTCCATGACCTGAACCAAACACAGACCTGCCCTAAACCGTGACAAGAAAACCAATCCCTCCCCACATGCGCCCATGCTGTCCCCAATGATGATGATGATGATGATGATGATGATGCTGATGAAACCACGCCGTGTCAGCCAAAGCTAAATGTGTTTCTTACAATGAACGCAGAAACAAACTGTTGTTCTGGACAGCAGCGAGATCACGGGAGTCATTTCACAAACTGGAAGCAGCATGGATCTCTTCATCGACAGCCTGACGGCTCTCCAATCTCCAACTGTGATCAGTCCATTTTTCAATTCTCCTTTCACCTTACCGACGATGAAGCGTGGTGGGTGGGGAGGGGGTTCCACTGTCGAGCTCCAGATTGCGATGGATGGTGTACAACGGGCCTCCAGTGATTGGCACTGTGAGAGCAAAACAAGCATTGATAACAGCCCCCCCAACTATTGACATGATAACATTTCAGTCTGCGGGGCCACGCTGGCACTGAGCTGCAATAAATTGAGACGAATGATCAGTCGATGACAATTTCCATAATCGTTATGCCTTCCGTAATTCATCAAGGTAATGATACCCGCGTCCCTAATGTCACATTTATTCCATTTTGTGCACAGCGACGGGCACACAGCAAGCCCCCTCCTCGCTCCCCTTCACCAAGAGGATTGATTACACACCGGCTGCATTTTGCTCCTGCTTGAGACTGGAAGAGCAATGTTTTATTTGACCAAAAATAACAATGAAGGGGACGGGAAACGCAATATAATTCCACTCATTCAACTTCCTCTTCCTCCTCAAGTGACAGGGGGCCATTACGGTTCAGTGTCGGCACCGTTTCCGAACCAAAGGGGAGAAGAAGAAGAGATTTCGGTTTTCTGACTCGGAAAGCATTTAGATTCATCATCACCTCATCTCTCGTCTCGCCCCTTCTCTCCTCTGCGCTCATTAATGACATAGTTTCGCTTTGACAATTATTCGACATTATTGTTGAATCATAGCTGTGCAAATGATTCAATTACAGACGGAGACGGTCGTGATTCATCGTGTTGCGTATCGGAGCGGAGGTGTACGAGCCCACACAGAAACCGTTCACTGGGACCGCATTCTGTGTCTCATCGGTTTCGTCTACTCTACTTTTCTCAGTTGTCATGTTTATGCTAATTTGGTCTTATTATTATTATTATTATTATTATTATGTGTTTACAAGGTTCCAATGATGAGACTCTATATTACAGTTTTTTCCAATTACTCCTCTATATTTTTTCTTAATATTAACCCCATTGGTGCTGGAATATATTTATATGTATTATCTGTTTTTCTTGTTTCATCTCGCTACAGAGTCGTCGGTCATTGTGAATATGTGACTTTTCCCAACAAAATACTAAATCGTTCCCCAAATATTTATCTTTGGAATACTTGTTGATGTGTATTTATCTGTACTACGTTTCTCTTTCCCAACAACAGCCTTCGATTGTACTGATTAGCTTTGATTTGTATTTCTGGGTTGTCTCACCTGAGTCTGATCGGGGGGTGGTGGGACTAACATAATAATAAGTAACTAACTAACTGTTTACTAATTTGTCCTTCACCTGTCCTGACAGAGATGCATGTGATTGGAATGCTGATGTTATAGCCTAGAATAAACATTTGTGGACTTCACCTTCTGTTCAAAAGTCTGTATACTCATTTGGTGCACTTGTATTTTCAGTGTGTGTATGCGTGAGGCAGGCCGGCAGGCCGGCAGTGGACGGGTAAGATTCTTTTCCGGACAGAGGCTGACAGGATTTCCTGGACTCAGGAGATAAAGGTAAGCAGCGGCTAAACTTGGACACGAGGCAGAAAAACTCAGGTAAGCGGACAATCTGGCTCTATGAGAGGATGAGTGACTGGGATCCATATGACTGCAGGGGTTGATTGAGGATGACAGGCAGGTGTGTGTGTGTGTGTATGTGTGGCTTACACACAGGTGTGTTGAGGCTGTAACGTCACGCTCACACTGCCAGGAAAACACACAACCAGCCCACAGGGAGGAGGAGGAGGAGGAGGAGGAACAGATTGAAAACACAGCAGCTCTGCCACCACTTTTTTTTTTTTCAGGAACAAAAAGAAAAACACAGAATAAGCAAATTAACGCACATCATTTCGCATTAACATAAATCCTAGGAACAGTTCATAGGATTTGGATCAATGCAGAATAAGGTGTGTCAATTTGATAATTCTGTGGTTTTGTTTTTTGTTACTGACCAACATCTGTTGGAAGCATATGCATTTTTTGTGTTTCTATTATTTTGGCCGCTCAGAAAAATAGACACAAGTTTGCTTAATATTCTGAATTTATGTGAATTAGATTTTAGAAAACAAGAAAAATTAAACCAACATCTCTCAAAGAGGTGGAAAATAAAGGGCCTTGGCTGTCGGATAGCTCACAGTTTTTCCTGCCTCATCAGGTATTCTACCCCACACAGGTGAGCAAAAGAGTCTCATCACGTGGAAGTCAGACAGATAATTTTCTGAAGAGACCAGCAGCAGAGCTCCATTACTCTCAGCACTCATATAATTCAGCTTCATCAGAAAAGTCTCTGTTCTCATGGTTAAATGCATTCAGAATCACCTACTTGGCGCAAATATATAACAGGTAATTTTACACTGCCAAACTCCCAAACTCACCTGAAAGACTTCGCTGAGAGAGGCATATTAAACAATTCCCAAACCATATTAGGAGCCTTTTGACTCGCCTCACTGTGCTATTTGTGGTTATTGAGCATGTGTGTGTGGGTGTGTGTTTGAAATATCCTCCCGAGCATGCAACACTTGATTGACACCGCATCGACTCATCTTTCCCAACCTGAAGACAAACAGTCAATGCGAATGTCTCAGGACCACTGCACCAGGATCAGATTTTGGTGGTTGTGGACATGAGCGAGAGGCCATTTTAGAGTCGCTGATGAGTCAATATTCCTATTAAAACAGCAAGGCGATGGGAACTTAAGTCTACTGCCTTTCAGAGATGAGAGGAGCTTTCGCAGCGGCTTGCTGGAGCACTACAGAGGACACGAGCAGCAGGGAGTGGATATAATTGAGCTGACATTGGTCTCCCATGGCAATGATACTTATTTAAATCAAATGCACTGCAGTGATTGGACGATCAGCCTCTCTCTTTCCCTCTGTTATGGAGCAGATGAAAAGAGGCCCATCTATTAGCTGCCTACCACCGAATCTTTGATAGAAGACTTCTCACCCAAAGGGATAACAAGACGTTTTTTTATCACAGAGATGGAATCCAGACCTTAATGCTTTGCATATTTTGTTGTAGTCAACAACAACTAAAGTGAGGCAGTCACAGACGTGAGAAAGTAAAGTGTGGGGAACAAAAGAGATATTTTCATACTCTCATGACAGAACAGGCATAATCAAGCCTATAATTTGGAGGTGGGGTAAACTAAAGCAAAGCTAATATTCTTAAGTAAAGCACAAAATCAAACATGTTGATATTTTCTGACCTGAGCCAGTGTTTCAAGCAGAATAATCGATTTCTCATGCATCTCTTCTAGATCAATATTTACACGTGGGAGAGCAGCGGTGCTAGCAGGGGTCCCCACTTGTGTCTCAGGAGATAGAGAAAAGAGAGGCAGAGGCAGGAGATGAGGCTTTCTAAATAAAGGCCAACAAATGTGACGGTTAAAAGCTGAAATAATAATCTGTGCCACACACTTCTGGTCTCAAATACCCTGTCATTTAGTTTGACTCAAAGGATTTTTGACGGAACCGTATCCAACACAGTTAAAACGTGACTGAGTTCCAAGACCACCAGTCAAAAGCTATTTCCAGCATTATTGTATGTCAAGTGCATGTGGATGGTGTGATACATTTTATGATCTGGATCTAGAAGATTAATAACACCTCTATAAACAGTCGTGTTCGCCCCTTATGAGAGCGACACGGTGAGGCCACGTGGATGGGGGGCATCGGAATGTTTCACCAAGTGACATTGCATCAAGCAGAATGCAGGGCCTTGGCCTCATCGCTATGGTTACCGGCTATTTAATACACAGTCATTTCCAACACCGGTTGAAGAGATATTGATGCTTTTGTTTGATTAATTTCAATACAATCATCTTTTACCTGAATATTTTCAACAAACGCGGCAGCATATTAAAGGAGGACTCCGTCAATTTCTCACATCCACATGTCTTTGGGGTTCCACTGAGGTTTTATGCCTTTGTGGCTGTGCAAAATCTGATAACACGCCTGCAGGGATGTTACTTAGAAGAACACATAAGTAAAAAAGAGTAAGAGTTAAAAAAAATATATATCTCCGGTCTTGCTGCATCGATTTAGCGGATGCTCTTCCACATCGGAGCGAACAGGAAACCCACACAAGCCGACTACTACAGTGTATGCTCTTTGACTTTCACCACCCACGCTATAACACATGCTATCAGAACGAACGTGCCCTTAAAAGAAGAAAAGAGCAGGAACCCCTCAAGTGTGCACTTGAGGCTTGTGGATAGCTGGATACGGAACAAATACCATGTTGTGGGCAATTAGGCATAGAAGACAAAACTCCAAAATATTGTATAGTCATCATAGTCATATTGTATAGTCAAGCGAACTGTGGTGTGTTTGGTTCATCGAAGCAGGTGAAGACACAGCAATGGTCACGTTTGACACAAAGTTAGGGCGTTTTTAAAGGCTTTTTAGAAAATTAAATTACTAATATTTTTATTATTAATAAATGATAAAATTATTATATTGAGCAAGTGGAATATAGTCATATATAACTGAAATGGCTGCAGCAAAAAGGATGATGCAACTGTGTGATTGACAGGCTCTTTGTTGAATGTGCAAACAGAGCAGTATGCATGTATGAGAACAGAACACATGACCTTGTCGCTGAATTGTCTGTCTTTCTCTGGCATCAGACATTGTTTTTAAAGATGTTTCTGGACTGCATGGATTTTTGTGAGAGTTACTAAGGCAACTTCTCTGGATATCGCCAATTAGTAATCAAACATGAGATTGCATGTTTTGTGTGGTGTCTGATGCAGTTCTTTCCGTACACTGAAGAGAAAGTAAAAACAAAAAAAAAGGAAAAGTGCCAGCTATGCTGCAGAGTCTGTCACTGGACTGACATTTCCTCATAATAAATTCATGGCGGTGACAGGGCTGACTGACTCACAGGGCGTGGGTTAATTTGTCAAGAGGCCGGGCTATGAGTGGTGGCACAGTGACAAAGCAGAATGTCACCAGTTCGTTGTGGGAGAGAGAGAAATAGGCCGTGAAATGTCTGACTGCTTTGGACCACCATACATGATCCGAGGGCTCTGGACCTGCTCACCTAGCAATGTCTTAAACACTGTGAAGGCATGAAGCCATGTTTCCATCAGCCTGTTACACTGAGCATCTAGAGGTGTCTCTTGGGAAAATGATGGTGGACTAAAATCTGAAAGACAGGCTTCGGTTGATTTGAAAAAAATGTTGATTCGGAAAATGGGGGAGGGAAAGTTTGAATCTGACTCTTAAGTGCCACAATTAACTGGGCTGAAGAATTGTGGCCTTAATTGGCCTGAAGCCTTGAAGTCCTTTCTCCATGGTGACAGCCACACTCTGGGTCAGGAAGGAGGGAATGCAGTTGGAGTTTGTAGTTTTCACAAGTCTGTACTTGTCTACTGCTTTTTTTTTTTGTTTTAATTTTACATCATGACAGCTCAGTTTGATGGTGTTACAGAGGGTCCCTGGGGACTGGTACCTACATACACATGCTAATACAGAGTAATTCACACACTCAAGTTAGAACCTGACATGAAGGGTGAATATTAATCCTCAGTTCATGTCCAGCTGTTCTTACAACCTCTTCCCTCTCTTCTCCCCACTAATTATTACCACTTTTAGGTACTTTTAAGCTAAACTGGTGGTCTATTTTATCTGTGTGTTATTGTTTTATTGTCTTATGCTTTTTAAAATTATATTTGATTGAGTTGTTGTATCCTGTATTTTACTTACGATTCAGATGTAAGGCACTTTGGTCTTCTTTTATTTTGTAGTAAAGTGCTATATAAATGAAAATTGATTGATTGATTGATCAATTATTAACTCTTGCCAGCATGGCAAATCTGAAAAAGTGCATTTCCCAATGATTTGACTCACTTTTGGATGGAAACACAGCGATTGTTGACCTCCAATGGCCGATGAACAGTTTTGAGTGTGCATGTCTGCACGCACAGTGTGAGTCAATAGTACTGTTGACAGGTACACGGTTAAAGAATATTGTCCTTAACTGCGAGATTCACGTCTGAATACCCGATAAGACAAGACGTCGACATTACCCACAGTGCAATTTGACTGCCAGGACTTCATCTTTCATGTTTGTGGCAGCGACAGTAGATGTAAGGCACTGGCCTCAACAAGAGATGAAAAGAAGGCTGCCGAGGTCTGGAAAAAAAAAAAGTATTTCAGAGTCTTTTTATAAATGAAGAAAAAAGAAAATATTTCTCTTTAAAGAAAGAAAAAAAAAAATAACGGTGTTGCATGACCAGAGAAACGGAATGTTCCTGAATAAAAGACACCGCCAGACTCTCTATTGATTAGGATGAAAGAAGGGGAAATGGTGCTTTTTTTAGTGGATTCTAGCGCCCACCTATACCCCACCAAACCCCCAGCTCCAATACACACACACACACACACACACACACACCAATCAAAGCTGCTGTATTCAGGTACGGTTGTTAACATGGTGTACTGTTAAATTGCTGCTTACCGTGGAGTCCAACCGTTTCCTCTTTACTTCCAAGGAGAAAGGTTCAGTGTTTTGCAGGTGTTGGAGGGTCTCTGTGTGAATCGGATGATGCCAAAAATTGCCATGGTGCAGCACAGGTCAGGGAACAGCCTATTAAATTTGAGGAGCAGATCCAATTACTGTGGCAAAAAATAGGATTTATTCACAGAAGGGTCGCTGGAGCGTCGCGTTCTCCAAGTGTTGAGAATCTGTGAATGTTCTTAGATCCGATCTGCACCTGCAGGGACGGACTGTTGGTTAAGGTCCACCTGTTCTTCATGAAAAGTAAATTTGAATGAATATTTTCACCAAATGCAGCATGTGATGCATTCGGGCGTTTGTGGACATTGTGATAGGCGGTGTTGGTTGAGGAGCTGCGTAAGACGCCTCGAAAGACGTCTGCTCTTTGGAGTTTATCAAAATATCTCAACGATCCCTTTTTTCTCAGCCTGCTTGGGTAGCGGCTGGCAGGGCGGTGTACTGGTCGCAGGGATTTTCAAGGAACAATAGTCACACCAGCATCTAACAGGACCGATGTGACATTTCCAGGTCCGTTCGCAAGTGTGTTTAATGTCCTGCATCTAAGCAGCTGATTCAAGACTACATGTGTGCTCATAACGACGAGCTCCCTGCAGTAAAACATGTGATGTGAGTCGTCTTCTCTCGCCTTGATGGAGCACTGAGTCTACACTGAGGTACAGGTACAGAGCAGAGTGCTGTGCAAAATGCAGTTTAATGTAGACAGGACTTGCATAACAATGAATATTCAAGAAGAACATTTGTGATGTTCTGCCAGTTGGAATTGTTTCGACCTGATGATCTAAATACTTTTGTTCAGAGAACCTTTTGGATAGAAACACTGATCTTGGCTGGGCATTACTTCCAAGAGACTGGAAGGGATTCAGAACAGTGACTCCCTGCCTCGCTCGGCAGACATTTCACACCGAATTGACTCAATTTACATCTTTCTGTTTTTTTCCCAGCACATGATCAACACTTCAGTATGAAGATGGGCATTAACCAGTGTGATACACCTCTGCTAAAGATGCTGAATACAACCTATTGTGTCAATGGTTTGTCAAATTAATTATGTTTATTAACTGAAATTAGGTGACATTTTTTCCATTGGGTTTAATTACAAGCATGTCAGCGATATTAGATTCATTTTAACAAACCAGGAGTACACAGTACACACTGTAAAAGTGTCTCATACCCGTTTCCAGTCATTTATGTTCCGTACATTTGTGCAGAAAAAGAAGAAAAAAAAGGAGTATAATTATGGCATAAAACCTGATTGCAATATTCAACGACTGGTGGAGCTGGGTACTGTTTCCTGTGTCATGAAACTGAGCAGGTATCCATGCATAAGACATATAGATCTGCACCGTCATGGTTCACGCTTCACCGAGAAGCTCAACCATTAGAATTATTGGAAAGGACGTGGTCTCCCACCTGCTCTCAATTAGCCCTGTCCGGCACTACCGACAGACGCCAGGTTGCTGCCATATTGTTCAAGCTGCCCGTCCGCCGATGCCCCGTGCCCCCTCCACCATATGTCAGGACCCATCACCACACCAGAAATCGGTATCTCCTCTGCCACTCCAGAGTCACACTCCTCGGACACATAATCCAAACTGCTGTCCTCCCGGGGGGGGTTGAATGTGTCGGCCAGATAACACACTGGTCTGCAAGCTTTCAAGGACGGATGAATTGAAAAAAACCTCCTGACCACACTGTTAACAAAATTTGAGTGTTGAACTGCAGTGAACCATGTGATTGGTCAACTGTCGCTACCTGTACTTGTGTGTGCATTAAACTCACATCTGGACAAAACTGAAATGATTTTTTTTTTTTTTTTAAAGCAACTCTGCAAATTTGCGACTGATAAATGTACTGCTGCCATAACACGATTTCCGTTTGACGTGAAGTGACATGAAAGAATAATAGGAAGCACTTTACTTCAGATCTGAATTTAAATGCAAGTACTTCAGCAATTTTTTCTCTTGACCTTGTGCTAAAGAAGAGCCGCCCTGAAATCTGCTCAACAGCTTTCAACATAAACAGATGACACTGAAATAAAGTGTTCAACTAGGCTCGTTGTTTCAGACAGTGGATGAAGATCATAATGCTGAGATAACGATACGAAACACAAACACAAACACAAAGTATTTTCCATCTCTTTCCATCACAAGTAAAGTCATCATTGCACGTTCACAAGCGGAAGCTGAGGGATCTTGTTCAGGGACTTGTCCCAGCCAAGTTAAAATATGAATGCAACTGGGTGTAAAAAAAATAAATAAAACAATACTAGACTGACTGATTTGTATTCAACGGGGCTTCGATGGCGACTGAGACGAAATGTCAGACGCGTCTCACTTTTTTGCAACAATCCTGAGAAGTTGTACCGGTACAGCCCAACGCGCACCACTGCACGCTCACAAACACGCTTCCTTTGTCCAAGGACTGCAATGTGCAGCAGCCGTGTGAGTGAAGCATGAATTATCCAGTAGGTAACCATGAACCTTTCTAATTTTACCTCAACAGACTGTATCCATGTGCAGAATGTCCATTCATCCATTCACTATTCACTGCCGGCTGACATCTGTAAGATGTAAAACTGAACATATTGTATTGCTCTATTCATCTTCAATGCTCTGTCCACTCTCCAGTGTCACATCTGTATATTTGCACATATCGTATTTATGCCATGTTCATATCTAAGTCGATTATGTACGTATCTATAACTATTACTTTAGTTTATATTTTCGAGTTATATTTTTCTGCCTTCTTTTATTGAGTTACCTTTACTTTCATGTCCTTGTCTGTAATGCGATGATTTCACACAATAGTCTATCTATCTATCTACAAACTTGAAAAATCCAAATAGTCTCTCCATCCATCCATCCATCTGTCCGTTTTCTATATCTTACAACATGTGTGGTGTGGAAAAAGAAAAAGAGCTGGAAATCACAGCAGTATTTGGATGCTTTTTCAGCTAAAAAGGAAAAGATGAGATAGAGTGTAATAATCATTCATGCTCAATCCAGCTCATCCTTGGGATGCAAACATTTGCAAATCAAAAGTATCGTTTCAAGCTGGGTCAACAAACTTCACAGCCGCTTAAATCACAGAGATTGGTGGTGGTGAAAGTGTCTGAGGGGGAGATGAGAATGTTCAGGCACTAATGATGACCGAGATAACGAGGGCAGTGGCTTCACTGTGGTCTGGCAGCAAACAAAAACGAAGAAGAGATAAGATTGAACTCCTTTAAAAGAGACATAATTATCATCACTAGTTCCCATTTTCAGCATGAGGAACTCAGGAAGGTCACTTGAGGCTGGAATGCGTAACCATGCCAACACCAGTGCCGGTGTATGATGTCACATGGTTCAAGTCCTTCGACTCAGTGGAGCATTTAGTCTGTTTTTTGTTTCTGACCGGGATACAAACCCCAACAGGGAGACATGACATCACCTTCATCATCATCATCATCATCATCATCATCATCATCA
>CAAKHB010007506.1:122604-144716 GCA_901007665.1 Aeoliscus strigatus | reverse complement strand
GTCTGCTACAGCCTCATTCGTAATTGTGATTTAATTTCAAACATGAATGACAATGTTTGAGTACTAAATATGATGTATGTAAATAGATCATATTTAATATATTACTATGTATATATACGTATTAATATATATAAATAGTATACATTATATATATATATATATATATATATACATATATATACTAGAATATATATATATATATATATATATATATATATATATATATATATATATATATATATATATATATATATATATATATATATATATATTCTAGTAATAGACTGCTGCTGTGCATTTGGCTTTTTATTGTACTTTACCCTGAATACCTCCTACATATTGTCTGTGAACGCAGAGATATGAGCCTTATTTTCTGGCATTTTCTATTGAATCACTTACTAAAAGAAGCCTTAGGGCTGTTCATTAGTTTGCAATAAAAACAGATTCACTGGCTACAATTAGAAATGATAAAATATCGGGAGATTATATTACATGACATTCTGTGTTCCATTAATCATCCACCCCCAAGGACACAATCTCCCTGCAGTCTGCTCGAGGGGCCACAAACCCTCGGCTCTCCTCAGTAACATTTGATTGACCTGTGCGGTTTGTTGCAAACCCATATTCGCATTTCAACACCATCATCTCAATTATCATTAGTTTTTTTTTTTAAACCTGACATTTATTTAAAAGCCTGCGGAGCAGCTCTGGTGGTGCCTGCGGGCTGCTGTGCAGATCGTTTCCAGCAAATAACAATGCGGGAGAAGCGATAAAACAACCAAATGCTCAGTGGCTGGGTGAAGTAAGCAGCTGGTTCTCAGAAGTAGCAGAACTGTTCGTTTATTCGGTCAATTTTGGCAATTACCAATCAAGCAGGAAGGATTCCCTGCAGCTGCATCGGTCAGGGGGTTGTTGTGTCGAGGTTGTGGAATAGTTCTGATGAGAGGAACAAGAGGGCAGTTGATGCGGAGCGCAATCAATGAGCCGCTGGTTTAACAAGGAAACACACAGCCTGTATGTGTGATTTTTTTTGCGGTATATGAATGAAAAGAAAGCACACCTGACTTTTTTCCCCCCGTAAATGTAGATGAACGGTTTTTTTTCCGTCTGTTTCTTACGTATGTGCCTTCTGTTATTGTTCTTTGCAAAGCGTGGTGAGTGCCTCCGAATCCTACGCAGACATGGGCCCTGATTATGTAGTGATTATGTATTCTGCATGCCAGCCATGGAGCAGAAGAGTGGAGGGGCGCATTAAGGGGCTTGGCGACTGTGGGACCCCCTGCTGAGATGAGAGGGGAGGTAAGAGCCAAGGAGAGAAGAGTGGAGAAGACGAACCAATCATCTGTGCGCTGGTAACGGGACCAATCATGGCTACTGCTCCAGGCTCTGTTGCTCTCTGTAATTTTTTTTTTTTTTTTTTACCCCCACGTCCCAATCTTATTTATTTCTCTCTTCTCGTAATCACTCCGACTCTTATCCCCTCCTTTTCGCTGATGTCTGCCTCGGATCACAACACAGGGCACATCTTTTACTCTTATCTCAACCTGTATAATCTGAGAGGACCCCCACCAATCACCCCGCTCCCCCCTCTGACCCTTCCGTGGGCTTTTCCCTCCTCCACGGTTTCTTATTCCCCAGCCACTCGCTTCCACAGTCCACTCCCCTTCATCAGATTATTATTCTGTCTGCAGTCACTAAGGAGATGCACACACCATCCATCACAATGTACAAATTCTCAGTGCACGGATTCGGTCGGGTCCTAATTAAAAAGCCTTTCCACTCGTTTTCTTGAGAGATAATTAGACTTTCATCTCACCAGGATGCCACAACCATAGATCCATTCTCTACCAGGAGGCCTATAGAAGAAAAAATAAATTCAAGGGTCTTTAACCACTCTCCTTCAGGGCACCAGTCAATAATTAAAGCTATCTCATGTTACAAAAAAGTCATCCCTCAGTGAATAAAGGCAAAGACTGATATCTTCAATTCGTGGAGTAAATGACTTAAAGTGACTATGGGAAACCTCATTTCAAATGAAGGTCGCGGTTATGCTGTGCAGCTATGGTGCTTCCTATAGGAGCTTCCTCTGAGTTTGAAAGCATTAGTGCCTCTAAGTGATAGCGCAAAGGTCGGCGACAGTGTGGTCGGTATAAAACTGGTCTGAGTTCGCCGGGCGCGGAGCTTCGGGCCTGATATGAGACAGCTGGAGGGGTTGAATTATTGAAGAACGCGGACCAGTTCTGAAACACGGGCCATGTCCCCGCATCTGCTCCGAGTGCCGAAGCCGACACTTCAGCAGTCGTCAGACGTGTGCAGTTAACAGGGTCCATCTGTTATTGAGGCGTAATGAACGCAGGAGACATGAATCACCAACGCTTTATTAGGTGTCAGACAAAAGCGACGACTGCGCCATCCGCACAGTGGCAATGGAAATAATTATGATATTTCTGGTTAGAATGCTGATGATGGCAGCTGAGATGACGATAATGAAGGTGATGTGTTTCGGCTGTGGTGATGACAGAGCACAAAAACACAAGCTGGGGGGGACCAAAATGATTTGCATATCTGCTCTGGACCGACAGGACCAGAGGGAGAAAAAAACCCAACAAACCGTTAAAAGTCACTGTGGCTTTAATTGTTGACAGTTTCATGTCAAATGCTGCCAAAGTGAAAACTCATCATTCTAATGTAGAACAGGCAGGCGATGAAAGGCGTGCGCAGTGTAACCTCCAAAGTCAATAACCAGCCTGCGTTTCATTACATAAGTGAAATTTGTGTTCATCTCAGAGATATATATTTATCCCACTTATACCCTTGGCTGAGGAGCAAATTCATTTAGTAATGATTACCTGACTCAGGTGAATCCAATTTCCATTCACTTGTTAGAGCGAGTCAGTGTCAAGGGCAGAGTCAGATGGTTTTTTTTGTTTTTGTTTTTGTTTTTTTTTTGGGGGGGGGGTGCAGATAGGACTGTGTGTTTGTGTGTTTGTGTGTTTCCAGTGAGGCCCATCCTAGTAGGTTCGTCGTTGCAGCGGCACAAAGTGTCTTCAATGGAAGTTTTGAAGGCTGTCAGCGCGGCTGTGTGGGAGTTCGGCAGTTTCACTCAGCTTGAGAACTGCGTTCAGATAAAAATAGCTCTCATGGGCGCCCAGGGGGGTTTGTTGTCTATACAATATGTTTTAATGGGAGACTCGGGTAATTGTATAAAAATATCTTCCTTCCTTCTTTTTGTGTGTGTGTGTGTGTGTGTTGAAATGGCGCTTGATTTAAGACCATACACATGTGCTGCAGCCAAGAGGAGATCTGTCAGCATTAGAAAAAACAATGTAGCTGTAAGGTAGACATCATCGCTTTGTCATTTTGAAGGTTCCTTCACTCCCCCAGGATAGCTGAACCTCCCAAATATATGACTGCAGGTGGAAGAGATGAAAGCGTCGGGAGATATACTGCCTCCTAAAACCGTGTAACTTATTCCGTGTTAGAGAATGATTACAGTTTAAAACAGAAAAAGACCTTTTTGAACAGGTAGTAAACATATTTCTCCATGACATGTGCTGAGAATGTGTTGGCTTGGATTACCACATGCTGATGGATCTGTTTTATTCTTTTTGATGCTGACCCCTGATGAGTGTATCCAGGGCAGACTCATGGCATAGGCGATTCAGGTGCTTGTGTATGGTGGAAAATAAGACTGTAATGTGTGGCAAATAATACATTATACTAGCTATGTGGTTAAAGTAGTCGTCATCGTTGCAGTAAAAGATAAACAAAGCAGCAATTTAATTACATTTCTGTCAGAAGCTGAGCACAAATAAAAATGTCACTAAAACACAAAAATATATGTATTTTGTTCCAAATCCAAAGAGTCAAATTCACGTGCTCTCGTACAAGGCTGATTCACATTCTGTGTAAAAAGGTCAGATTAGATCACATGAATGACAACATCTACGTACATTTCTCAAATTACTACCCACTGTATCATTCTGTTTCATTGGGAAATGCTGAGATTCACGTCGGCGAGGTGCCTTCACTTTCATTTTATCCAAACATATTATCAAGCCACCCAACGAGAACTGAAATGGGCCAAAGGGAAAACACATTTTATCACAGATTCTGGGCTATTTCATTGTAGGGCATCGATTTTATGGTCGTGGAAAGTGTGAAGGGATCCTTTCAGCTGTGCTCAGCTCTACTTGGAGTATAAATAAATAAATAAATGAATGAAAAGGAACATAATGAAGTTTATTTAACTCCGCGGGCTCATCAAGATTAAAACAGTCACCAGCTGCACACCACAAGGCTGCGTTTGGAATTTCACACATCATAAGGTTTGCTCGCACTTTCATTTACACAGCCATTCAATTTCTCTGTTACAAACCATGGAGGTAATTGTAGCTGACGCCACCAGCAGCCGTTTCATCCATCGCTTTGTATCGTGGTTTCACACAAGTGTGGTCTCCAGCTCTTTTCACTTTCATTCACGGTTCTCGCCACTATCGGCTGTCTAACTGTCGCCGAACTCCCTGCAGTCACTACCGCACATCTATTCCCATTCAGTAACTGGAGATGGAGCTCCTGAGCAAGTGTTTACACGTGAGAAGAAAATTTCATCCTCTGAGATGTTCTCATTTGTGGTGACACAAGAAGAGGAGGCTCAGTGGCACACAGTAGATTTCTATCAGTTTAATGGATGAGAATGCTTTACATGTGCTCTGACATCTCTGGTTCATATCGGAAGAAAAGTGCATGTTGTTTACAAGTTGACAGATTGTTTTTGTCTTGTTGGTTCTTCTGCAATGTCCATATTTTCTCTCTTTCTCTCTCTCTCTCTGTCTAATTAGCTGCTGGGAACCTGACAAGAACAACAACATCTTTGCTCCACTGCGGGGGTCAAACAGCACCAAGCTCCAAGTAGGGCTGGGCGAAATCTCAGTATTTTAATATAAACTGAAATATGCATCATAGCAAAAAGGTCCCTGTTTCGATTCATGTTCTCCTCGTGTCTGTGTGCGTTCTCTCCAGGTACTCCGTCTTCCTCCCACCTCCAACATCATGCTGAGGTTTATTGGTCACTGTCAATCCCCCGTAGGTGTGAATGTGAGTGTGAATGGTTGTCTGTCCGTCATGTGACTCGTCCAGGTTGTTAACGTGTTCATCTCCAGCATTCAGAGACGACATCGATAACATGTGAAAATAATGCTGCAGCTCAATTCAGCTACATAAGAACGAGATGTGACTTTTAGTCCATATCGCCCAGTTCATGTGCTCCAAGCACAAGAAAAACACGGCTTCACGTTTTACCACCTGAACTCTACTTCATGAAGAAATGCATGCAAATCTGGACCAACACAGTTGTAAAGTGGCAGGTAATAATCTGACAGTAAACTCCACTGGTCGGGGAAAAAAAACAAAACAAAACACGTAGCTGCCTGTTGCCACACGTGTGCTGAACCTTACGTGGACTCGTTATGAATAATGAACAATCGCTCACAATTTTGGATATGGAGCACTGCGGTGTATGAGGCACATTAGCCTTTGCTTTCGATTCCTGTCCTGCTTTTGGAGATGTTCAAAGCTGTTCCATGGCAAAATGCCGCCCGCTTTCAAAGACCCCCTGCTGCTTGTGTCAGAGCAGCCGTTCTCTCTGTACCCCATAAATTAAAGTCATCCAAAATGTCTCGTGGCATAAATGGAAACCTCAATCCTCGCACGCGTTAATTAGGACGGTAACACAACTCGGCTCTGATTTCACACAAAAATCGAGTGTTTTTGTAACTTTCTCAGAGAAACCAATGTGATGTACACGCAACTGTGAGTCAGCACAGGAAACATGTTCATTATCTCTGTGATTCTCACTTCAAAAAGCGGAATTTGCTGAAGCCACACTGGTATGTATGATTACAAAAATGCTTTGTTAAATAGAATATTGATGAAATGGCGTTCTCTCGGGGATATACATTATTGCATATTCCCACTGCTGGAACCCCCCGGAGGTGAGAGGATTGATTACATTTCTCTGTCTTTTCATGCCCTAATTAAAGATCTAAGGGATAGTCCCTCATGGGAATACTTACTCAACTGTTTCATCTGCACGCCACATCACGGGCACACCTTCTCGTTTATCTGTGGACATGAGCTTCATTGTGCTTTGACCAGTGAGGTTCTATCGTTGCCGTGTTGTCAGGGGGAGTCGAGCGTATACGCGAAGATTAAAACATCTATGGGATGTTTTCTTTTTTTTTTTTCCTCCCTGCACCATGACACGCCGCTGTATTTCATGGTGATGGTGAAGTGAATGAATATGCTCATTTACGCTCCTGAAACTGTCAGAAAATGACAGAAGAGGAGAATTATCATATCGTCTTCCCACTCGTTTGAACAGTCAGAGCGATGGCGAGGCATAAATGTTAGTCAATGCCATTGATGTGGCGACAGGTGCCAATCAACATCCTGACGCTGACGACGGTGACGATGACAGAGCACCGACTCAACATGCTCCATTATGCTTCTTCATTATTTGGAGATGGGCGCACAACAGAGAGTTTCGACAAACGGACCTCTTCGCCTTCACAACGGCTTCATTTGAATCTGAATCAATAATTCTCCCTCCAACCTGAAAGAATACAATGAACAAAACAGGGAGCACAATACTCACAGCACACTGGAGGTGGCCTTAAATTGAATTTGGAAATCAACACGGATAAAAAAGAAAAAAAAAATCTTTACTAAGCAAATGAGTGTACATTGTCTTTTTGGTATCTGAAGTCAGCAGGGAGAGGAGAGGTGTCCAACCTTGATTGGGAGCTCTATTGCCAACAAAACAATTCAATTGCGGAGTGCAGATTGGCTATTTGTCTCCGTCGTCCAAATAATTCCTCCTGCATTCATCCTAATTAACTTCAATTGAACTGGTTGTGTTTTAGGAAGCAGTGGTAACAGTGGTCAGGGCTCATAAACTCGTGAGACTGATTTCATTACTTTGCCCTAAATCCTCCTCATTCCTCCGTCTCAGGTGTATTCAAACACGCTGTGAAGGAAATTAAAAAAAAAAAAGAAAATGTCTGTAAAACCCAGCGTTTGAGTCGTTACGCTCTTTCTGTCGCTACGACAGGATAAAAATAACCTGCAAAGCTGCATTCAGGAGGTGCATCTGTGTTCAGAACAGTACGGGGCATTATTTAATGCTCCTTCATCTAAGAAAGACGTCAGGGTGGTATTTGATTGACACCGACAAACAAGCACTTGCTAAGCTTTCACACATGCTGACTTACTCGGCTACGACATCTTGGCTGGTGACAGCTCTGAAATTGAAGAAGGGCATGAGCCATTTCTCCAATCGACCATCTCTGATAAACATGAAAGGTGAGAAGCTTTTAAAGGATTAATGTCGACCGACGAAGAAAGATTCAACATCCAAATCTGTATGTGGTGTTTTTGCTGATCATTGATAATTCAAGCGACAGCTCTTCACATGTATTTCCTTAGCTGAGGATGTTTACTGTGAAAACTACCTGACTGATTATCACTCAGCTGATTGGAGCAGTGAAGCATGAGCCAAGGAGGAAACCACTAACCATTTGAAAAGTATCTGCACTGGATTTGGCAAAAGTTTACTTTGAAAGCTAAGTGATAGCCATCAGCCCCACAATCTCATCTCTTATTTATATATGTGTTCTATGTAAATTTGCACAAATTACAGCTGAATCATTGTGTAGTTATTTTTGTATTATTTTGTCAGATGACAATATATTTGAGAAAGTACATTTCCTTGTAAATAACGTACATATCAGTTTTGTATTTTTTAAATACATTTCTGCCTTTACTTTGGTGAGCGACGCTGTTCTTGTGTTTAACGGCATAAAAATGGTTCCGATTCTAAATTAGAATTTTTCAGTAAACATCTGGGGATGTTTAGAATGCTAGTTTACATGATTAATGGGAATCTCCTCAGTCGATATTCATTTCTCAGGAAATACATCAGATATTTCTGTGCACATGCTTCCAGCTGTGCGGCTGCAGATGGGGACTATTAGAACTGGAAGTGTAGCTTTAGATGTACGTGCTTGTGCTGTTCATCTCCGTCCTAAAAGAAACATCTTTCACGTCTGTTCATGTTTTGCAGCTCAGAACATGATCATTTCACATCTGAAGGACAAATCCTCCTGGATTGGTCGGGAATCCACCCGATCTTTGCTTGACTCATTGTTGCTCGTCATCAACACAAAGGCCTGGATTGACGCTCACGTTCCTTTATTGCTGGATTTTTGTCAAAGTTGTCAAGAGTCCTGACAAATTGCTTCATAAACCAGCCAGTCAACAGCAACTGTTGTCGTAGCGGTTTGACATCAGCATGGAAAGCAGAAGGAGCTGCTGCCCACCAAAGCCCACAAACACACTGCAGCCTGTCAGCCTCCTTGTTAAGTCATTATTCTAACATTTCCTCCTGGATTTATCTACTTGAATTTAGTGCAAAACCTGTTTTTAAAACAGGTTCATATCACATCACTGCATCGGTGAAATGATCTTCATTTTCCATCACATAGAAAATCATAGTGTCTAACTGTCCAACTCACACATTTCACACTGCGCTTTTACTTTTCTCATGAATTGAGATCAATACATTATGGGGGGGGGGAGTTGGTCAGGCACACTTGTTCTAATATTTTCTGGTGATTTGTTGCATTCCTTGCGATCTGCTCCTCGCATCAATAGGATTTTAAAGATGTATAGTTTTCTAGCATCAGTAATCAGGCACAAACACAAACCTCTAAATCCCTTAATCAGACAGTAGTAGGGAATTAAACAGGGGCATTCCGCTCCAGAGGCAACGGAAATCATTTTTACCTGCTGCTGGTCTTCCTTATTTCACAAATTGCCTGTACAATTGCACAGTTGATCTGGATGGGTCACTATTGTGACAACAGGAAATGAGTTGAAAGTGAGGGCACAGATCAGAACGGTGGATGGGCAACACAACACTTATCAGCTTCGAAGTAGGGGACCGTCCCTCCATCCTCTTTGCCAACTCCCAGTCCGGACAGATGTTCGAACAGAAATGGGAGGCAGCTGTTTGTTTCCTGCTGCCAGCAGTTAAGACGACGTATGAAAAAAAATGTGATTGTTCCATGTCCTACGTTTGCTATCGTGCCTCAATCCATCTTTTTCATGCATCATAAAACATTCCTCTTAACCCTGATTTGTTAGGATGCTGCAAAGGAAAGATGTATATCTGCTACT
Organism: Aeoliscus strigatus; assembly: GCA_901007665.1. Lineage (NCBI taxonomy): Eukaryota > Metazoa > Chordata > Actinopteri > Syngnathiformes > Centriscidae > Aeoliscus > Aeoliscus strigatus. Next base: position 135,479 of record CAAKHB010007506.1, on the reverse strand, counting down.
ATGACAACCTGAATGTAAAGACAAATCATCATAAAAGGGGAAATGATTCATTTTTATGTAACTTATTATGAACAACCAGACTATCTGACACTATGGAATACAACATGACATCACACAGTGATGAATAATGGCTATAAGTTGTTTTTCAAACTACCAACTCCATCGATTACTGACAACTTCTCTCTGCCAGAAATTCAGCAAAACAAACACAGAGTGACACAGGCAAACACTGGCAACTGTATGACTGAGATGAAATTTAAAAAAAAATCTATAGTTCAAAAAAAAGTTTGTGATACATGAAACACAAGCTGCCGAATGACCATCAGAGACCAGCTATTGATTTGAAAGGAGGAAATGAAAACACTCTCTGTGAATGGAGCCATTAGAGGCCTCCGACAATCAGTCTGTTGTCATCGGAAGTTATATGAACTGAAATGACAGATTTCGCCCATGACTGTGCATACGAATCTCTGCAATAGCCTGTTTAATAGTTATAACTTAAGTATTCAAACAAATTAGCTGTATGAATCATAAGAATTTGAAATTGAAAACAAGTAAAAATAATAGTGAAGTGATCAATTAAATGTTTCCTTTATCTGTTTGTAAAAGTTCTAGAGAGATATTAAATTGGATGTACTTTTCCAATTATTTGATAACAATCCCCTGTCAAAAAAGCCTTTTGACAATTCCAAAAAAGAGAAAAATCCTAAAGGATTTAAATCAGAATCTATCTTATTTTGGAACCAATCCTCAAAGATTTAAGGCCCCAAAAAACCCATCTTTGGGCCAAATTCTCCTCTGCTCCAAATTCACATTGGCACTCGGAGGGTTCAAGTGTAATTTTGAGATAACTTTCCTTATTAATAAAAGACATGATGACATAAGACCCAAGAAGCAATTATTTACTCATTAAATGGGTTAGCAGGTTGGCCTGAAGCAGCAAAGGCTAATTAATAAGGTAGCTGGCTCAATCCCTGACGGAGGGGCTGTATTCCCCCAGCGGGCCGCAGACTGAGGGGAGGCTGGAGTTTGGTTGTCGGAACAGAAGTCACACGCAAATGACCCAAAATTCCCCACGACATGACTCTTCTTCAAAGGTTGCACTGAGATCAAACACTTTTCAACCTCTCATAAATTCTTGTGACTGTTTCTTTTACCAATCACATCTGTAGAAACAATAGAAACAACAGAAATTACATACATGCCAACTGTTGCGTTTTATTAGAAACTGATAATCCATTATTAACACAACCTTTGGCCAAGCAGAAATCCTCTTTTTGTCTCTGGCGCGGCCTTAAATCTCCACCAGAGAAACTCCGGAGGCATACGATACTAAAAAATGTATCACTAAATCAGATACCATGACAGTACTGCACAGTTTTGGAACAAATACACATATACACACAAGTATTCAGCATCAAACTGTCTTCAGTCTAATTAAAATCTAATTAAATCCTTTTACACTCCTTCTCTCACTTACTACAGTCACTGTTTAGGCCATTAGCAAAGTCTTGAGGGTGCTGTTTTACACCATAATGAGCTTTTGCGCTTGTTTAAATTGTAGAAATGAGTCAAAAGTCATAATTACACATTTATTCCTTATTTTTGTGCACTTTCAAGGTGGCTTGAGCTGGTACCAGTTTCTTAAAGGAAACCAGGTGATTGCCAGGGAAAGAATTAAATTATTTTCCAGTGGTAACATGAGGGAGTTGAAAATAAATAAAAACAGCTCATCAGGAACTCCATCAAACAATTTAAATCCCACGTCAGCATGCAAGGGTTACTCCTCCCCAGATACCTGGGTGTCTTATCGGGGCTTCTCAGGCAGTGGGGAATAGAGAAGAAAAGGAGAAAAAAGACCCTCTTCATATTCTCTTATGCATGGGGAGAAATATAACCCTCCAGAGGAATACCTGTAGTTTCCTAATAACAGACATGTTATTTTCTTTAAAATATCTTTAGAGTTGACATTTGACACTAGTTGACTCCAGTGATTTATATTTTAAAGTATATAGACTGTGACCGAGACACTTCAAACACATCAGTCACCTTTTAATTGCAACTCTGCTGCCTGCAAATCGGATCGAGTCACGAGTGGTCCTGATGTGAGACACAATTTACAGAGCACATTGTCTTGAGAGTACAAGCCAGCAGCTCATCAGAGGACACACATTGTCATGTGGAGAACAACGGAACACCACCGTGTGGTTAATGCTTCAGCTCCATCCTCTGGATCAAATGTACAATTACATTGTGATTGAGTGAGTTGGATCACGAAATGAGCACTGTCACTTCCCTTTGTCTAAACAGCCTTTTCCCTCCTTCCATATTGACCTTAACAGGCCTGTCGTAAGTGGGATGCATCACTGCAGGGATGTTTGAATTTATCAGCTGTGACAACTAAAAGAGTGGTGACAAGTGATTTAGATAAATGAAGAGAGCATATGTGTAATAGAAATAAGGAGATTTTGTCACAAATGCAATTTGTTCAACAATGTTTCATCACCAAGTCCTGTTTTGGCCATCGATATGCTTGAAAGTCGCCATCGTTCAACTTCAATTAAATTGATTTTTGACTTGTGTAAAAGTGCGGTGGGAAACTGAAAACACTTGCTTTGGCCATTTTTTCTAATCGTTAGAAAAAAGCGGCATGGCTTTAGATGGATGTGGATATAACAGCTAAGGAGGATGACTTTTTCTTCTATTGTCATTCCCAGGAAGGATTCTAATGTGGGCCGCTCGATGCCGCAATGATGCGGCTCTGCTGGCCTCCTTTTGGCTCTGACAAAATGGATGGCACTGGTGGAAAATGGCGCAAGTATCCCAAATCACATGTGGGCCCTTTTTTTTTTGCTAAAGATGCAGCGCTGTCGGCTCATTTGGTCTGTTATTAGCGGACATATGGCTATGCTGGGGAGCACTTGTAGCGAAGATCCGGCCAAACGGGAGGGAATTACCCAAGTGCCATCACTCCACAGTATGTGGGCCAAATGAAAGTACTCTGTGTGGCCATGTGGGCGGAATGTCTGCTGTCTGAGTTCAGAACATTTGCAACATTTTAACAGGGTTTTCATTCAGGGAATATAATGACAGCTTTAAGTCTGAATTATACTTCTGCAGTGGACTGACACACAGCCCACGCTGTGTCTTACCCAGGTTATCACCGGTGTATCTACTTTGCTCTGCACTGACTTTTGTTGCAGTGTTATGTTTTTTCCAGTTTGCTGTATTTGTCTTCATTTACTCCAAGCAATAGTGACACTCGCAACTCCGACAAGATCGGCACACCTCTGACAAAATCGGAAAAACTCCTACAAGATGGGTATAACTCCAACAAGATGGGCAAAACTCAGACAAGGTAGGCATAATTTTCCGCCCACAAACTGCCTTTGGGAGCTAACAATGAAGTGCCGCTTCAATGGAAGTTGTTGCCATCTGCATTGCTGGAGGTACACGTCAGGTGAAGTTCAAGGTTTAAGCCTCGCTGCTCTGGTTATTTGATACGGTGGTGTAATAAGGGGTCCGAGACCAGTGACCACCAGTTTTGTATGATATCTGTGTCTGTGTTTCCCATACAAAGACTGGATGGACGCCCATGTGGAAAAAAAGTGTAAAAATCCTACAGCAGTGACTGCAGTTTAAATGTATTTGTCATAAAAAAAGTAAAACAATTTTTTCAGCAAATGTAAACAGATGATATATTGTTTGTTTGTTTTTTTACCACTTTACTTCTTACACTGTTTTACAATTACTCTACATTGAAAAGCACAACTTTGACAGATTGTATGTCCCATTTCATGAAACTCGAAATGTACCTTCTGTTTGACACAAACCGCCATCCAGGACAAGGAAAAACTGTACGACAGGAAGGTGGTGCAGCTCTAATACTCCCAGCACGGAAACCAGTTCACTCACTTACCTTCCAACAATAATATGAAATGGGATTTCCTGCTTATATTATATTTTGCATCCCTGTAAAGACAAAAAGCAAAAGTTATTTATGCAGAGAGTTGATGGTTGTAAGCTTCTCTCCAGGATTTATCCACCCTCCAATAAGGCTCCTGTTTTACAGCAAAGCATTATGTCATCCACACCAAACAGTAATCTCATAAACCGTTTTTCTTTTTTCCTGCAAAGCGTACATGACATAACTGGACATTATCTTCCTCCTGTTACGTGTGGACACTGATTTTTCTTTAATCCAGCATGTCTGTTCAGTGAGCCTTTAGCTAAATGAACGAGCAACCACTAAATCTCCTCACATCCGAGGTTGCAGGAGACAAATAGGATGACTGCATCTAAGCTCCTGAATCCCTGGTAGATGACTGACTGCAGATTTAGTGGCATGATCACAGGAGCTAATATGACAGGATGTTGAAAGGTTCAAATGATCTATTTTATTAGATTTGATTTTTTTTCTGCACACGGAATTATAAAACTCTATAGAATATATTGAATGTATTGATGAGATATACTTCATGATGCAGGCGTTTGTGTGACTTATATCAAAGCGGTGTGAAAACATGAACTTGATGAAAAAACAGCCCCCGCTGTGGTGAATAAGTGCCAGGGGGTGATTCTGTTTCATCCTCAACATTTCTGAAGCGGTATGATGTTTGCAATTCAAAAATTACTGTCCATATTGGATGAAAAAAACATTTCGTCTTTTCCTTTTAATTTGAAATGTGAGAGGCCATGCTCTGTGATAAGTTTGATTCTGGGTTACATTAATACAGTGCTCCAAGGCTCAAATTAAAAAACAAACAAACAAAATACACTTTAACTATTCATTTTACAAGTTATGCTTTACAGTTGTGTGAACTGTCAAATAAATATTCAGATTTGTTAACGTTGTACAGTGCAATAGTATGAAACAGTATTAAAAAGATTGTTGTTTTATCTAAAGTATTAATTATGTAGTTTGGGATTTCTTGGCTCCTGTATTTTGAAACTTCCTAAAAAGGAGTAACGTACCCGACAGAGAACTTTCTTTGACATGTCTAGATGAGGTTAGATTTCTCTGCAGAGAGATTCCGTCCTGTTATCCTGTGCCAGCTGTCATCTTAAAGTTTTGTTTCGTTCTGGCAGCTGTTGTTACACTTAGGGAGCTGGCGTTTTACCTCGTCTATCGCCTTTGAAACCGAGTTAACAAACCTGCCGATGCTGCCATATGAACTTTTCCCTTTGCAACTGTGTCACCAAAGGCACGTCTCTGGACGAAGAGTCGCACCATCTGGTTTGGGAAGTCAATCAGCTCTTTTCTCAGGTCGCCACTGACCTCAGGTGCTGATTTACACCACTGGTATTTTGAAATACAAATAATGATTTGAAAACGTCCCAATGATATTTGCTTTTTATTGGTCATATTTTATCAATCATCCCTTAGTTGGAATTGAAAAAAGGCTGGTTTACTGAGGTAATCTGCTTTTGTAAAAGATAGATGACAGTTGTGTGTTAGTTTGCTTATAATGAAAACGCACACACACACACACACACACACACACAAAGTGCTAAATTTACACATAGGATGTCTGCGGCAGTAAGGTGAGCTTCAGCACAGGTTTTATATGCTGTTGTGAGGTGTGGACACACACCTTTTTAAGATGCCATTGGGCTGACATTGTTTAAGCCCCCTGACAATCCAATGAAAGACGTTTAAAACACAACTTGAAAGGACAAAGGTGGCTGATGAAATAATGATTAAAAAGCTGTTCTTCAAGCCTATTAATTTTGATCACTAATGTAATAATACTGCCCTCCTCTCTCATTCATTTTCTCTCCGTCAGATACCCCTGTCAGAATCACACCAGGACTTCCCATTGTTTAAGGAAAAACCAATGAATAAAATATAAATGAAAATTGTATTTTTGTATGAATAATGTAAAAGAGGGTACGCTGTTGGCAACCACATTTCAAGGTTAGACAATATTGTTAGTCTCCCTGCATGGCGCAGGCTTTGTTCTTGTTTGGTCGGAAATGACAGGCTCCAAGTCTATCAGGTTCTGATGGACGCTTTGTCTCCGATGCTGGGATGTGTTATTCCAGCAACTTGGGAAAAAAAAAAGAATGTGCTCCCAGCATGTGGTTTGTTGTGACAAGGCAGTGCCATATGGTTTGGTTTGGAGAGTACGCCAAAACTTTTCACTGACACATGTTCCCGTCACTTAGTGACAATCAACACCTTCCTACCAGGACTAAAAACTGACGGAGAGGACAGACGTACCGGCAGAACAATGGGATGGATTTATGTTGCCTAGATCGGCTAGAAATCTCCACTGAGTATGGGATATGTGTAAACGGTGTAATTCATTTGTCATGAATAGTCTCAAGCTGGGAAAACAAGTGTGACAGTTCCCACAGAAATAATACTGAAGTACAAATAAATAAATAACAAAAGCCATCAGGGTCTCACATTAAAGGGGTCTTGCATAGACCTCCTTGAAGTCAGTTTGGTTTGAAATGTGGTGGGGACAGAGACCACAAAACCCTTCACTTCAGCAGTGATTCCTGAAGTGCTGAAACGGATCAGACCCAGAAATGTCAGCACTGAATGATGAAGATGAATGCGGATTTTAACTAGATCTAGATATTTTTTAATGGATCAACAGTTCGGCATCGAACCGCTGAACAACACTCAGGTCTCACGTTCAGTGTGTAAATCCACCCACAGATTGTGTCTTGCTCCGTCTCTCCATCTCTTGTCTGTGACAAAAACCCTACAAAAAAACCCCATACTTTCATACTTTCATATCCTCTAAAATGGTGGGTACAAAATGAATCTTGACGAAACGTGGTGGGTACATGTACCCATCTTGTCCCCCGCAAAATTGATGCCTATGGTTGAGATACAGAATTTTACAGTGCAAAATGGGAATTTTTAAGATTTATGCTCAAGAAAATTACATATACAACTGTGATTAAATCACAAAATAACAATAATAATAATTATTATGGGTGCTAAGTGTAATCTTGACATCACTGCTCTCTGGCTGAGACTGCTTCATGCATTGCATCAGTTTTGTGCTTCACTTTGAAACACTCACCTCTGCTCTTGTGTCAGATACTTCACTCCTGGCCCTTGTGTATTTCCTGCCTGTGTGTTTCTATACCCCGCCATGATTAGTTTCTGCTGTCCCTCATTATCTCTTTCCTCCCTTGTGTGTTGTGTTCCCCTCTGTCAATGCCAGTTTTGTCTTTGTACCAAGCGTGGAACATTCCAGCCTTTGGTCTCGTTGCTCTAATTTTGATCTCAATTTGACTTTGCCTTCTCCTTGCAGACTGTTAGTCGTCTGATCTTTTTACTGACTCCTGTATAATGTACTATTGCAAGTGAAGAAGTTTTTTAATCAATTTCCTGTATTTGAGTCCTTTGATTTTTTCCTTTTGCTACTTATTTCCAGGAATACCAATACATTTTATACTATGAAATGTATATTCTCATTTTACCATTGACTTTGTTAACATGGACTACAATACCCAAAGACACATACTAGTAGTAGTACGACACTACGTCATTATAATGTCATAGTAATGATTAATCAAAGGTCGTGCGATGTAGACATGTATACCTCAGAGTTATGGGAACCAAGTAGTAGAGATACACACTGCTGTATCCAACTGAGTCACACAGCAGTTAGACCTGGATAATTCCCATAATTCTGGAGAGAAACTTGATCTGCTGACCTATTGTGGAAATGTGTCTTTAGTAATTGACAAGACTATGCTCTGTTGTTTAACGGAATACGAACGAAGTACACAACTCAAACTCAAAACAACAAATAGAGAAACATTGGTCGCTTCAGAGCATCTATATAACCGACATCTTTGATAATTCAAAGGGGTTTCTCAGTGCAGGAATTGTTTTGGGTCTTTGACAAGAAATTTACACTTCGGGAAGAAGTGACTTGTTTCAGCTCACCCGTCCAAAGGATTAGCCTTTGTGGAGCACATCCTTTGGAAGAATATTCGAGTAATCAGGCGGCTTGCAAAGCCCATGAAGACTGAATGAACCCCTGGAGAACACGACAGGTTCCTGCTGCTGAGCACACCTGAGTGACCTGACTGTCCGAATCAATGGACATTCTTTTATGACATATAATGCACTGTATTGTTATTCAAGGGACATACTCATCCCAGTCTAACAATTCAGTGCTTTCCATTGATTTTGTTTTGTGCCAAAGGCTGGAGAACATGCATGGGTTTGTCAAGAAGCTCTGCAGAAGTCTGATAAAGAGACAATTAATTTGAATCAGGTGTGTCAGAGCAGGAAATGTCGCCAACGTGCACTCGGCATTGGTGCATTGGTGATCAGACTTTGAGTAACACTTTCACACTATGTTTGAAGCAGCTTATTGGACTGATGTGAAAGGACTCACACAAACGCACATGCTCATGCAAAATTTAGCTAAATATACTGTTCCATGACATTATTATGAGCATTTATAAGTCCTCCATACCTACCTATCACTGCACCTGAAATTGTTTTTTTCACCCAACCCAATGCTGCTGCTATTTATTTTTATTTTGTTATTTTTTTTTTAATTTCTAACATAATACTGGCAGAGTTCAAATGTCCTCCCAGGGAATGAATGAAGTTGGAGCTAATATAATCTAATTTGTTTCTTAATTTATTCAGTTGGAAATGATAATCTCTTTGACATTGTATATTCTTCAGGTTCAAGAACCATGCGCTAGTCATTGAAAGTGTGTGCCGTCGTCCTGCTGCACTGTCTCTTTAAGAAACGACTCCGCCCACTCAGCATGTGACACAACAAGGAAGTTTCAATTTAATGTTTCTTGAAATCAACTCTTCCGGCGCTCGGACTAACGGAAAAAACCCCAACCTGACAACCAGCGTGAAAAACGAGCCATGAACCGGAAGTAACAAGCTCACCTGGGTCACTGTGACGTTCCAGCACTGTGTGTGGAAGGTGTGGAACATGTTGAGCGTTATTTTCACGTTGACGTTCGTGTTCCCGCTTGGAGGCGCCTCGTTGCCTCTCGTCATCAACACCTGGCCGTTCCGGAACGCCACTGCCGCCGGTACGTCACGCCACGTCACGCTACGTCACGTTACGTTTGTCTCCTGTTTTTTTTTTTTTGTATTTTATTTTCATGTTCCAATGACCATCAGCTCTACATCCAATCATCAAAAGCATCTAAACACCTCTAAATATTTATGAAGATATAAATAAAACATAATAAAAAATAAAAACTCACTGGGTTTACTAGTTTGCCGTTCCTGTTCACGTGACATGATGTTCCTGTACAGTACACACTAATAGGACGAACCAGAATTAATTATTAATAGATAATAGTTGATAATTATTCAGTAACTTTTACCTCAGTTGTTTTATATATTATAGTGTTGTCTCCATGAAATAACACATTTGTTAAAAATTCAGTTCACCAAACAGAATTTCATAATGAATGAAATTAGTGCAAACGTTTTTCTTTTAGTTCAATGGGCTTTGATGGTCTCATGAGATCAAATCAATAATCACTCTAATTAATCTGTCAATAATTCACAGAAGCTCAAATGTGGGGGTCAAAGTATGGTTGCGTTATGCTCTGATAAACTGAGCAAATATTAGCTTTATAAATACACAACCCCTCTCTAAAACCGGGGAAAAGACCCATTTTTTCGGAGCAATGTGTTGATCAGAAATCATTGTGCCACTCTCGAAGGATGACATAGCGTTGACATGGCTGTGATATGCGCAATGAAGGACGCTTTACGGCAGATTACCAGGCAGAAAATTCCTTTTTCATAATTTTGCTGGACGGCTGCGCTGAAAGGACCAGTCAGTGTTTCATTAAGATGATTTTACGAAATGCTGTCTTTGCAGCATGCGTAGAACTACTCCACACAAGTGTGTAATACATCGGAGACTTGGGCGATAGCAATTGGGCAGCACCCAACGGGTGTCATACCTGCCACAGCCAGGTCGGACCTCACTCAGTTTGATTTCCTGCAGGATGATGCTTTGGACAAATTGAAAGTGAAAATATTTCAGAATTCATCTGTCAAACGGATTCCCACCGGGTGCACAGTAACACATCAAATGTGCACATGATTAAAGTTAACTTTAAAAATGGCACCATTTGATAGGTGGGTACCCTTTAATTTAGCAGATGTGCATCACGTCTTTTCCCCGAGGATGCTATGAAAATGGAAAAAGACCCTGCTATCTGCTCTGTGGGTAGATTTTCAGTCTGCGAGCCACCGCCATTGATCTCCTCTCCTTCGGGGGGCAGCTGACTATAGCAGGTTAATCTACATCTGCTGCATTTTAAGTGAAAGAGAGTGTGTGTGCATACGTACTACTGGAATACTGTCTTTAGATAAATGCATTCAGCAAAGATGATAGACAAATCATAGCCGATAAGTGGGTCATTCGGTGGAAATAGTCTGCCGCTCACAGTCCACCTGGTCTAACAATGTACTGTGACTGCGGCTTCAGTTGGTTGCGTGATCCCCTGTGGGCCCTTGAGGAGGATCAGTGACCAAGTGGTTGTCAGCGGTTGTGAAGAATCCACTTTCAAGCTGCACTAGGCAGTTTAATCGAATACCTCTTAACATATTTGCCAAAAAAATGTCAGGATATTGCGACAGTAGTAGATGAGGCAAATCATCGAGGGAAGAGAGTCTGAGTCAGTGTCAGAGTTAACAGATTTCCTTCCTAGAAGATGAAACACAACAAATCAATATAGAGCTACGTCAAAGAGACTGAGTCTGTTAAATTTCTTTCTGTATAGATGTTAGAATTTTTTGGTGAGGGTTTGTTGCCAGTGACCAAAGGTACAGAAGCATCCTGCTGCCAAAAATGATTAAAAAAAAAAAAAACAACACACAATCAGAAATGAGATACATACCTTCCCTCATAATTCCATTTTATCACAGAATTATGAGTAATTAGCAGAGAATTTTTAGATATCTATAACAGAATTACAAAATACATACCTATGTAACTCATCATACTCAGTATGATGAGTTACTGTCATAGAATTATGAGATGTGTGTCATGTGTGTATTGTTGCTGCAGACTCACTTAAAAAGCAAACCACTATGAGTTTTCATTACGAGTTACGCATTTTTTTATTTGTACGCTTCCGTACAAAGGTGCAGCAGTGTTGGGTGGTGCTGTTGTAAACTATATGTTCCACTGTGTTTTCTGCTGCAGCATGGAGCGTGCTGCGGTCTGGCGGCTCAGCGTTGGACGCCGTGGAGAAGGGCTGCGCTCGCTGCGAGGTAGAGCAGTGTGACGGCAGCGTCGGCTACGGTGGCAGCCCGGATGAGACTGGGGAGACCACGCTGGATGCCATGATTATGAACGGGTAAACCATTGGCATGGTCATGAAAGGGAAAATACTGAGATGCTAGATGCTTTTATATCATTTGAACTTGAGTTAATTTGTTCCTGCAGTGTAACATCCTGGACCTCAATGGAAACAGCCCTATCATGATAATAATAATAATGATAATAATAACTCAATTCATTATTATACATACTGTATACATATATATACTTTTATACTTTTTATCTTTTTTAAAAGAGGGGAAAAATACATATATACGTCCTGCAGTCTTCATTTCTGCTAAATGTGAATGAATTTTAGGTTCTCATCATCTAGTTTTTGTTTTTAGCAGTGACTCATTAGAACAGACATTTCATATGGCTTTTAAAAGAGGTGTAAAAATAATAAAGAATGCAGAAGAAGATATTTATTGGATTTCGTTCCTGGACTGGGAAAACGCTGAAGAGTTCATCCTTCCTATGGATTAGACGTACAGTATTTACTGCTGTTCCCGCTGACAAATAGTGTAATTTCCGGTGGGCTGTGACAAACCTTGCAGTGGGCACTGTTTTTCGATGTCGGCTGCGACCTGCTGCCTCTTTAAGCTCTGCGCAGGAGTGTTTATTTATTGTTTTCTCTGTGAGCAGCGAGACGATGGAGGTCGGCGCTGTGGCCGACCTGAGACGAATCAAGAACGGCATTGGAGTAGCGAGAGCTGTGATGGAGTACACAGATCACACACTGCTGGTGGGCGAGTCAGGTGCGTTGAGTCTCCTGTGACATTCTTTCAGATTAAGACATCTGAATCTAAACGTCGACAAAAGTGGATCAGACAAAAGAAGTGTGATTTGTTTTGAAGTCAATAAACCAAAGCGTTAGCTATTTCCCATCTCCATATCTGCAGTCCATTTTCTTCATAAGCCTGTTTGAATTGGCACCGTGTCTCAAACAAAAAGATTGATCAAAAGATCAAAGATCGAAAAAAAAAAGATCGAAAAGAAGATCAAAAGATTGATTACTGTCAATCCAGTGTTTGATTTTGTGTACGTCCTGCAAAAGATGATTTTGTCGTCACAAGTCTGAATGTTTGCGGTTTTATCATTAATTTTGTACAGTCAATAATACCGCCAAAATAAAGCAACTGTTCATATAACAGACCAGTGCTTTCAAAGGAAATACGTCTTTTAATGAAAGCACATGTCAGAGGGCAGTCTAATATCCTTTGGCTCATATGTCAGGAAATAATTTATGTGATCTGAGTCAGACTTCAGTCATTTGTCTCTATTCGAAGCTGAAAAATCACTCTTCGTCGAGGTCGCCGAGCATCATCCATTAAACGGACGGATGAGTTTGTCTCCAGTTCCCCTTTTGTTGGTGACCTGCCTTTGTTTTCCTCTAACCCAAGGTCAGCGTGGCCCTGACGGCGTTTCTTCTCTCCACAGCATCTGCGTTTGCTGAAAACATGGGCTTCATTGCTGAGGACCTGACTACCAACACATCTTTGAATATTTTCTCACAGTGGCTGAAGGGTGGCTGCCAACCTAATTATCGAAAGGTGTGTGTGTGTGTGTGTTTGA
>CAAKHB010007506.1:74852-122584 GCA_901007665.1 Aeoliscus strigatus | reverse complement strand
TGCGTTTGCTGAAAACATGGGCTTCATTGCTGAGGACCTGACTACCAACACATCTTTGAATATTTTCTCACAGTGGCTGAAGGGTGGCTGCCAACCTAATTATCGAAAGGTGTGTGTGTGTGTGTGTTTGAAGGAGTGTGTGTTTGTCTCACTGTGTTGCCTCTAAGACTGATATTAAGGGAGGAAATTGACTGGTGTGCTGAAGTAGTTCATAAAATAATCATCTTTTAGTGTTTGAGGCAATGCCCGACCACAGCTGCTTTTTTTGTTCTTAAAACCATCTTCTCCCTCCTCCCAGTAATTCTTGAAAATCCCCAGAATAACTTTTAGGTTTTTTGTCTTTTGAGTAAGCTGCTTTCTGCCCAGAGAGATGATATCCCATCGATCACATTTACACTCAGTCACACTTACGGGTGGTTCTTGGCTCCACCATCAAACTTGAGGGCATTTTTTTTCCAGAGTTGTGTGGAGACGAGATAAATATTCCAACTTTCATCTCTCTACATCTATTCACGCTCGTAAATCATTTAACAAAGATGAATTTGTAAAATTTCACATTGAGCAGCGCAGCAGTAAATCCTGACAAATGGTACATCACGGGAGAGAGAGAGGGAGAACACATACGTGCATATGTACATTCAGCGCTGCCGTAAAATAAAGTGGTGACACGAGAGCCGTCAGCAAACACACACACACACACACACACCTAAGTAAAGTACCATTACTCCTGTTTTACCTCATCAACAAATGCAGTTTGACATGGCTGCCGGTGAGGTCAATGGAGAACAACTGTAGCTGTATTATTTATAACTATTTTCAAGGATTTTACCTCATGGGGCTGAAATACTACTTTTCTTTATGAATAATACACAAGCAACTATTTCTAAAATGTACTAGTTGATCCCAACTTCAGGATAAAAGCACTGAAGGGAGGTAGTGCTGGAACATCCAGAATTTGAAACCAAACCCCCTTTTTTGTTCAGTGTAAATGCGGCATCATCCAAAACAAACACATACGTCTGAATTGTTCGCCTGATGCACCAGATGGTTTGTCGGAAGGAACCATCTGGAAAGTCGTCCTTGGAAACTGTCTGGCAAAGGGCAACCACTTTTGAGAATTGCCCAGCAGGTGATCGGATGAAACATTTGTCCATCACAGGCTTGCTGAAGCATCTTTTACAGATTTGCTGCTATTTCTATTCATATATGATTGTACGGCGGCATCTTACAAACGTGTTTCGACCAAATTGCTGCAGTTTCTACATGATAGATTGTTGCTTCATTGTATGTTTTTAAGATGCGCACAAGGACTAGATGTTATAAATGATAAAAAAAAGTGAAGCAGGGATTTCAGTGTTGGAATCTGAGGGGTTGAAGGAACTAGATATAAGCATCATCATTGACAAAAAAGTCAACTTGGGGTCCAGAACAAGAAAAGAGGTTTTGAAAATCCACTGTATAAAGCCTTTGCAAAGCTCATAGGTTTCATGACTGCTCTCTGAAACTCAAAATCTGGCATTTGCAGAATTCCTTTCAACTGTAATATTAGACGAACTGAGTACAGTGAATGAACTTTTCACACCTGCCTGCATGTCAAGCTGGTATAGTCAGCTCTTCGCAGGAGCGGAGAAGAAGCCTTGAGGGAGGCAGGGAAACCTTTTGTCAAACCACTTTACACTCTGACAGACGTTCACATCGTGTGCATCGTCATGAAACTTTATCCAGGACGACCTGCAGTGAACGGGTGGGTAGAACAGGCTGTCTGAGTGTGCAGGCCGTGGTCGTGTTTGACTGTGAAAAGATGCACATTAGCTGCAGTAGGTAGATACGTGTGTGTATGGGTGTGTGCTGGGGTGGCAGAGCGAGGGGTTGTTGTTGTGTTCCTGTGACTGCGTTTTAGTGAGAATCCAAACTGAACAAGAAAAGTTGCTGTTGGATGAAAATGTATTTAGCCAGCGTGCCCCCCATGTGTGTGTTGTTAGGTGATGGAATAAGAGCGTTAAACAACTAGAAACGCACTTGGCGAGCACAGACCTCCCCCACCCCCCTTTTTTTTCATTTCGTTTTCATAGTAAAACAAAAAACAACCATCCGTCCCTGGGTGGGCTCCAACCCCCGACCTTTGTGTTAACAGACAGACCCACTAACCACTGCTCCACAGAGACAGGCATTCTAGACAGATGGTGAAAATGTCCCTATCTGACAATGAGGAAGAATCCTTCAACAGTTTCCTGGATCCAGAAGGTTCCAGAACACCACCAACATTTAATCATCTGGTCCTGGTCCATTATCAGCATTTTCAACATTTCATTCAAATCCACTCAGGACTTTTGGAGTTATTTTTTCATAAACACCAGCAAAAACAGAACCTCCTTGGTAGAGGTAATGATTAACATTTTGACTCCTCTGAAGAACGTGTTTCCAGATCCTTCCAAATCATGTGGACCCTACAAGCCCAGGGTGGCACTGAAACAGAACCGAAGACCACAGCATGCGAACAAACGCTCCCACGACACCATCGGTAGGTTTGATCATTTCACCCAGAACGTGACGGGAGCGCTCCTTTGGCATCCTGTGGTAAAGTGACGTTACCCCATGGACCTAGTTTGAACTATTCCTGTCTGAATAGGACTCAAATCCTCTTCCACTGTGACGCCTTGACGTCACAAACCAAACTTCAGATTACAGTTTCTAGCTTGTTCAATATAAAAGGTTTCAGAATGAGTGCACAATACTGTTAAAGAGTTGAATATATATAGTCAAGTAGAAGTGATGACATCAGGCCTGAAGGTGATGTACGTCTCCTGACAGGAGCGTTGAGTGGGCAGGTATTCACTTATCGAGCCGTTCACTCAAAAATTCAGTCAGAAATCTCCAACCTCACAGCAAGACTGAGGATGTGAATTGCGAGGAATTTAATGATGATGTCAGTGTTATTAATGATTCTGCATTTCAGTCACTTTATTGATTCCAAAGTTGTATTCGTTTAGGATTCAGGAGAATATTTGTGCATTTCTCTGCCAGTGTGGTGCTGAATATATTTACCCTTGATAAGACATGCGGCTTGCTGGGGGCAGCGGTTGTTCTCCGGTTCTCTACTTTTGACATTTTTTTGTTTTTGCTTCAGGGATGGTTGCTCTTGATCAACGCGGTCATGTGGCTGCAGGTACATCGACCAACGGACAAACTCACAAAGTTCCAGGGTGCGTATTACAGTATGTCGATGTCAGCAGCCAAAAACAACAGTTTTTATGTCCTGTGTCAAACTCCACACCAGAAGAGTATCAGAGTTTGAAGGAAAATGCAAGAACACATTTTGAAAGTGGTACAACTGCAGAAAAAAAAGTTTGTATTTGATATCTGCTTGCTTTTAAAGTTGAACATGCAGCGTTTGTTTTCAAATCCTGGTCGTGCTCTTGTTACACAGTCGCGTCGGGGACTCTCCGATTGCCGGAGCAGGAGCTTACGCCGACAGCTCGGCTGGTGGCGCAGCCGCAACTGGAGACGGAGACGTCATGATGCGCTTCCTGCCCAGGTACTCCACTGGTTTGAACCACAATGTAACGGTGTGTCACTGGGTTCATCGCTGAACCGGAGGACAGTTTTATTAACTGGACATTGTCATGGGATAATGGAAGCTGTGGACGTAGGCGCTGTTGTGCTGTTGGTCAGATGAAAGCACAGGAAGTCATCCACACCTTGCCGAAGTCTTAAAGATGCACAGCATGAGTGTACATCACTGCTCATGAGCAGTTAATGTGTGTAGGTTCAGCCGTGACATACATCGCTGCGTGTGGAATTATCGGAATCTTATGACTCATGTTAATGCGACAACGGTTTCCAACAAAATCACAAAGAAACTACGGTTTCCCACCATATATGGCGTTCCAGACGTCCAGAGCACAATAACAGAGTGTGTTCACAGCCCACTACCTCGGCCGTACTTTCACGTAGAAACTTGATTTAAACACTAAAGCACAGTTTTAGTCTCTCTGTGACCTGTGTGAAATCAGATGGAAGAGGTTTCTCAACCTGTGGCCCGTGGACCCCAACGGGGCCAATACTCATATAAACAGGGTTAGAATTACATTTAATGCATCAGATTGTTTGTAGGGGACATTTTTTGTTGACAGCTTTATATTCATTTCTTCATTTTTTTATGTTGCTTGGCGAATCCAAGCCTCTTAGCATGGAACATCACCTGTCAGAGATGTTCTTCTGATTAATGAGGTTCCTTTGCTGTTTCTTGAGCAAATCGTGACCGTGGCATTGAGTGTTTTACACATTTGACCTCCGGCTTGACAGCACTCATAGTGGTGTGTAAAATAAATCATGTGCATAATGTCGGTGGTAAATTATTACAATTTCTCTCTCCGTTCTGTGATTTCATGCACCTGTGAGCGCCTGAAAAGTCGTGTCAGAGTTGTTTTCTGTACTTTCCAATCGGGCATTGCTGTGGGGTGAGGATGAGAATATGAATTTGTTCTTTAAATATTCAATCCGTGTTTTGGACATATTTGTTTGCATTCAATTTTATCACACATAATCTCACGAGCAGCCCTGTCATCATCCTAGCTGGTAGCCTTGACAGCACTCGTTAGTTCGCCTCATGTGTACTGCATGTAATCCTGCCAACAGTTACTTGGCCGTGGAGCTGATGAGGGCTGGGGCAGATCCCTCGGCAGCCTGCAAGACAGCCATTTCCAGAATCAAGCGGCATTACTCAGAGTTCTTTGGGGCGATCATCTGTGCTAACACAACAGGCCATTATGGTGAGTGTTTGGATTCACAGGCTAGACTTTGTAGCTCCAGGCAAAACAGAGTAAAACACACCTGACACACAAACACCGAGTACAGGAATCTAGAGACGATTTTATAGTAAGATATTTGAAATGTTAAGACCTACCGAATGTCTTCTTTAAATATTAGTAGTTTTCAAATGATGACATCTTCAGACCAGAAAAGCTCCATTCATTTCATCTCCTCTAAAAAATTCATTGATCACCAAAACATTACTTTGCCACAGTCAAATATTTATACATATAAAAAAATCATTAGCAACCTTGTTACACAAATCATGACCCCTTAGCTCTATTTTTTTTATTTTGTTCTTTGTTTTCATTTTTATTTCAATAGTAAAACAAAAAGTAAAAAAAAAAAAAAAAAACTCCATCCCTGTGTAGGCTCCAACCCCCGACCTTTGTGTTAACAGACAGACCCTCTAACCACTGGCCCACAGAGACAGTCCACTGCTGCTATTGTGGTGTTCTAGTCACAGATGCTGAAAATGTCCCTATCTGACAATGAGGAAGAATCCTTCAACAGATTCGTCTATGGTTCCAGAACACCAAAATTTAATTTTGAATTTAATTTCTGGTCCTTGTCCCATTATCCTTATTTCCTGAAAATTTCATAATTTTTAATGTTTTAGGTTATTTTGAAAACAGATGAAAAAAAAACTTTAAAAAAATAGCCAGACTCTGTAATAAAGTAAATAAAGTAAGTAAAGTAGTAAAGGATATGCGTGTGGCTCGGAGGCGCGTAGACTAAATAGGCACAATGGTAGTTTGAGATGAATGCCAGTGTGACACTGTTAACGCTGCAAACAGGCAAATGAAAATGTTGTCCCATTGCCGGCTTTTGTTCCATACTAATAATTATCAAGATAGCAGTTGTTGTACTGAAATGAAGCTTGATGTCGGTAGAGGAAACATTACCAGATCTAGTTGTTGTCCTGACGTGTCTGTGTGTGTGTGTGTGTGTGTGTGTCACAGCGATCTAGCCAAGAGACATTTCTCAAAAGAAAACACACACATGAATTTCAACGGGCATTAGAGGAAATGTCAAAGTAATTAGAATACATCATGTAGGAAAATGGCAATGTTGTGCCAATCCATCTGCTAGATGTTTCAGGAAATAAATGGGAACTTCAACCTGCCGGTGGGGTTACTGGCGGGGGATTACCACAGTCAGTACGATTCCTCCTCTGGGACTTCTAATGACTGCACAAACTTTCATGGCAATCCATCAAACAGTCGCTGTGATTTGTCAGTGTGAGTTCACTGACGAATGCACCTCAGCAGACGTTAGAAAACAAAACACATCGCTGTGATCCCAGCGAGTGTCTGCTTCCTTTAACAACGTCTGCATCTCATGTTTAACTTTTGAAAAAGCTGATGATAATCGAAGCTGTTCCTGTTCAGACCTCAGCTCCATTAATTAATGCGCTGATCTGATTTTCTTGAAACATTTTGTTTATCTAGTAATGACTGTGTTCGTATAACAGCTGCAGCTCTGTACTCATCCCCAAACACACACACACAGCATATCAAGTATGTTCTTGTTTCCGCCTCCTCACATACTGTTTATTCAGTGTTTAAAAACAGGTAATTAAATGAGACATTCAGATCTAAATAGCAGCTCAGTGTGCAGATCCATTTTAATGTGAGTATTAAGTGCAAAGGAGATGAGTGTGTATATTCTGTTTCAGCTGTAATAGCGTTTCTTTCTTCTCCTAAAGGTGCAGCCTGTAACAAAGCCCCTGGCCTCTCCCAGTTCCACTACATGGTGTCAAACTCAGAGTCAGACACTCCACTCCTGAAGTCCGTGGACTGCTTTTAAATGATGGCTGTGTTTACTGCTTCAGTACAATTCTGACTGCTGTGCTGGTTTATACAGCTGATTCTTATTTTAGTCACATTTGAGGAAAAATAAACTACAATAATCTGTTGTTCTTTATCACAAAGACTCCTCATGATAACAGAAACAAATCAACAGCACATAGACATGTGATTGGTGGATGTTTTTCCATGATTAACAAAGTTAATTAGGATCATTAATTAGGAGCTTGGCATTTGTTACATATTGGAAATCGCCATAAAACATTTTAGCATCCGGGCAGGATGGATACACCCGGTCCATTTTCTGCCCACTGGAAAAAGTCACATTGTTTACCCTTTTTAAAGCTGCAGGTGTAGAAGTTACGGCCATTGTTGGGTCCAAGTTTCAGGACGGTCCTCATTAGACATCGTTTCCCATGGTGACAAGAGGGAAAGTGCAGGTCCGCCCACTGCAACAGAGACAAGATGCTTCTATTATCTTTGGGTTTTAGTCTGTGGATGTGCTAAAAGAAGATACTTAAAATGAGTTAAGGCTACACAATGCCACAGGGAAGAGCTGATTTCCATTTTCACCTGAAAGAAGTTACACTTTGTCTCTCTGGGAAGTGAGCAGGCATAAAACTGCCGCCCCTTATTCTCGCCCTCCTTGTGGACCAATCTGAGAACAGCTGGACGATGATGGGATGCACAACAAGGGGTGCTGGGAGTGGAAGGAATGGAGGAGCTGCTGCTTTTCACATCTATTTTGTGCGCTCTGACAGAAGTGAGGAAACAGTCTTATTAGTTTTGAGATAAAACTGAAAATAAAACAGGGGAACACCCGTCATGTCTCCCTTATTAGCCTGCAAACAACCTCTTTTCACCCACACGTGACAAAGTTTGCTGATAATTTTGTCTTTTCATGGCATCCTGCCATGATAATTAATCAATGGAAACTTTTTTAACAATGGTGTATTAAAAATTCCACAGTCAGGTGCTTTCTTGTCCTCCTCATCTACCTGAAGTTGCAGAAAAACTTGTCTTATTATGAACTTGCTCATGAATAGCCAAGAGAGATTCACTCACCCACGGGTGGGGGTTCCATCGTGAGCATTGTTACTGGGAAGGGGTCTGTGATCAATTCTCATTTTCTTGGATGGGTGACTGTAGGAGGCCAGTGATTCCCCATTGGAGAGCTCGGCGGTTTTCTTCTGCCAGCCACCAGAGGCATCATTTGGGCTTATTGTCCCTTGGCAGACGTTGTATTTGTACATATCTTGCTCTGTCGCCAAGGAATTTAAATGACTGCCGGCTGGGGAGAGCGGGGAGTTTACAGGCTTTGGCTTCTTGCTTAAGTCAGAGAAAACAAGGGTGGTGTTCCCAAATGCAGACCTCCAGTTGAGTTTGAGCTCCTCCTGTGGTTTCTTGAAGGCAGTGCAAGGGTATTTGATCAAATCGGTTGTGAAGGGTGATGCTTCAGTGCTAATGTCACCGTTGTGGACTGTGGAGACAGAGCCAGTTTGAGAAAGTCATTTCATGTCCTGCAGCTTCAGATTCTGACGCAGCACCTGTTCTCATATAATGCAGGTTGTTTTAAGCGGCCAGCGTGCCATGAAATCTTGCCAGAAAGCAGCAGACTGCTGTGCTGTACGTTCAAGCAATCCTGCTGATGGTGGCCGTAGCGGAGATGTGGCAGTTCCAGTAATGGTCGATTAGAAAGCCTGACATTAAAGTAATTGGGTGACAGATGTGAATAAATATTACTCTCCCCTTTCCAGAGAGCTGCGATTAATGAGTTCTTGACCAAGCCACTTAACCCCCCACTGGTTTAATGGCCAACAGCATAAGACATAAACACACAACAGAACAGGGAAATACTGGAAGTCAAGCTACATTCAACCATAGAACTGAGTAAAGGGGCTCATTTATCCAGAAATACATTATGTGTACTTTATTGTTCCTTTTGAACAGTTAAGTGCATACTAATTCAAGATAAAAAGCGAGGCTTTACTGCCACAGTGTATATAGTGGCACTGATATACACTTATAATGAAATAATAATAATTATAATAATTTACTTTTCTGTTTTTTTCTGTAGTATTATATGATCATATTTTATTGTGAATTTCTCTTGGATATCAGTAAAAGTATTTAGCTATATCTACGTAGAAGTGAGTCATCCGACAAGCCGACATGCTCATTATTTGAGCTGCACAAACTATCAAAGGAAGTCACCTGACCTGACTGCAGTGTCCCTTCACAGAACAGTCCCTGTTTGAGGTGCGGTGCCTTGTTAAGAACTGTCCATGGCAAACGGCATGGGATCCCGCATCTGAGCAGCACGACTACCTCCGGTATTATTTTCCTCTCCTTAACAAGGATGTTCTCCTCTGTGCCATTACCTTCAATGGTTGAGAACACTCACCCTCAGGCCTGGGAGCGAGGCAGGCATCGCAGGCTTTTGCTGCAGGCAGGTTGATGAGTGTGCAGAGTTGACAGGCCCAATCTTCTTCTTCCTTCTTGGCCACATTTTCACTGGTTCCCTCGTTGTGAGCCCAGCCAATCAGACTGTTCCTGACAGGAAGCCTACTGGATAATTAAAGAAAGAAGAGCGATAAATGTGATTTATTTCATGACATTATGAGTTTAATCAGAATAAACTTCACAGTGTAAACAGCAGTTATAGGGATTGGACCAATCTGAACCAATAAGTTATATCTAATGTTATTATATCTTGTAACATTTTAAATCAGCACATAAATACAGATTATTGTTATTATGTGATGCACCACGTTGATGTCTTATGCAGAACAGTTTAAACAAACACTCAGCAAAATAAAGTTCCTATCCAATCTCATCTAAAGAAAGTAGGATTTATTCTGTAGTTGTATTATTGTTTTTACCTTCACTTCTTTTAATTTGTTTACTGAATAAAATCAAGCGTAATTTTCAGGCAAATGTGACAAACTTATTAACACTATGTGTATGTAAATGTTAATGCAAATATCCCTGTTCACTAAAAACACAAGGAATTAGTCAAAGCATCTCCAAATAAGCTAGTAAATATAAATTATTTGTGGGAGAGAAACTAGAGGAAGAAAACTGCGGTAGATAAATGTGCAGCATATAAAAACAAGCCAGACTGCAAATGTGTTTCATTTAATTGCTCCAAGCACACATATTAGTGCGCTGACATACCTCTAGACTAAGTTTGACAAGAAGGCAAATCTGCAGTGCCTGCAGACACGGAGGAGAAAAGTAGCAGCGGCTTTCAGGAAACTTTCCTCACAGATTGCTTTATCAGCTGTGTAATACCATGTAAGGGCTTTAGGCTCTAACCCCTCGCAAAGCTTTGCTCAAACACAACACAGGAGGTGTTGAGCCCGTGCCCTGTCTGGCAAACACAGCCATATATGCGCATTAATTTCCCTCCATAACACTTCCCACTCCCTGCCAAGTCCATCTGCCTGCAAAGATGGCCTCTCTAAATTTGAATGTATTATCTCAAACGCTTCCCAAGGTTCAACAAAAACTTGGTTTCATTGCAGGGATATATACAGACATCAACTTTGTTTCATCCAATACTGAATCTGTTGTGTGAAATTCGTTGGTTCTATCACTATGTAAGAGTGGAGACTGTTATTTCGCGTCAACCTCCAGGGGACCGGTCCATACGAGAATGAAAGACAATACCTATTGGAAGGTCTGAGAGGGTGTCTACCTGATGTCAACCCCGCTGGGATCATCCTTCTGACAGCGCTCGCAGAAGTAAGTCATCCGGCTGTTGTCTCCAAGACGACAGACTGTGATGACATGGAAGCACTGGCAGCACTGGGGACGCTTGTAGACTTTGTAATGTTTGTGCAGAGGGGAGCCAGATTTGCGACACTGACGGAGACAAGAGTGAATATAAGGACGAGGATAAAGAGAAAAGCCACCCCCTTAGCGTGCATATCTGTAAGGCATGGTGAGAGACGACTGTGATCTGTTCTACAGGCTCTGAGAGCAGTGCAAGAGTTTGATTTGGTTCATTAGCGCAAGACCGAGTAAATGACGGGTTGAATACAGAAAGCAGATTTACTCCCTTGCAGTATGTCTCATCCACAACAAACTGCAATATGAGCTGTTGTGCCTACGTCTAACCTTGTAAAACAAAAGAGTGAAGTCTCGCGTCATCTTCACCAAGTGCTGGATCTGCTCCTCAGACAGCTGCTGAACCTGAGAATGAAGCAGCAGTTAGTCATGGTTCACAGGCGGAGAGTAAATAAACTGGATTTTTACTGCCCTTCCCTTCAGAGTGGAGATGAAAACCACTTCACACTGAGAAAATCAATAATACAAGCATATATACAATAAATAAATCCTACCACATGAATAAAAACTGGACCATAATGATGCAAAAGAGACAAATTACGACTGACTTGCAGCAAGGGGCTCTGTAATAGAGCAGCAGCTCATAAAGATTCAGTAGTCCAAGAAAAGAAAGGGGCCAGAAGTCCTAGATTAATGTTTTGCACCAATGTGCTTTAACTTAATAGCCCATCTAACACATTCTGAAGAGGGCAGACATCTTAGCAGAGCAGAGCCCCCTGGTAATACCTGAATAATGCAAGTTCTAATAGTAAAGTCGTCACTCGCTGGCGGTGGATAGCTCACTCTGAAATGACACTTCTCATCTGCAGTTTGCTTTATTAAAATATTTCTCCGTAGTAATGAAAAGCATTGGATGGTTCACATTTTTCCTGCTGTACCACGTCCACGTCGGCATTTGAATATTTTCTGTTGTGTCGACATCAGACCTCAGCCCACACAGAAAGACTAAAAACATTCATTAAAAAAAATTAAAAATCACTTTTTTATTTCTGAACACAAGGGCTATGTGTGCCACACTGTGCTTTGTTTCTCCTCCTCATTCTCCTGCATCATTTAGACTTATTCAGTGAAAGTCCATCATTTTTACATACCTTCACAGCTGGATGCAACCCTGAGTCAAACAGGGCTTCGTTTTTAATGATGTTGCCGACTCCTGGCATGACTGCCTGGTCTAGGAGAATGTCACAGAGCATCCGGCCTCTCTGGCTCCTCACTGCCTCCACACAGGAGGAGAAGCTGAACTTGGAGGAGCACACATCCAGACTCTGCAGAGCTCTCACCCTCTGCTCACAGCTCTCCGTCTGCCTGCAAGCACATGTGGCTGCTGTGTTGAGAGTGTGCCAGAAGATTAACTGGGGCTTTAATAGACTCTGCTGCAGTGTGTGTGTTGATGTGATGGTGAGATGTGAAGCGCATAATTTTTAGAACATAGAAATATCTAAACAGCACACAAGGCACTAAAAGTCAATGATCAGGAGGTTGAGCAGTGTTTTTCACACAATAGCCAGCGTCTGAAGACAGAGCCTAATGTAGGACATGCTGACTGAATGAGACTCCTAATACCCCAAGGTGAACTGTCACCTCAATCTATCTCATCTGGGCTGGTGTCCCCGTTACCTTATTTCCACAGTGCTGTCAAAGAAGCACACAATGTCGTTAGTCAGGTGGATTTCCAGCACTGGGATGGAGCCAGTCCTCTCCTTCCTATCAGCAGGGTTTATTCGCATTGATCCGTTCATACCGAAGTGGACTCTAAAGGATGTTTGCATTAATGAAAGAAAAGACATCATGTAAGGGTTGTATCTCAACACATGCAAGACAGGACAGCAAAAGGACAGAAAGGTGTTTTGGTGGTGGAATATGTAATTATACATACAAAAGTTACCATGACAGCAGGTGCTGGGCCACATTGTCTGCTAGCTCGCGCTTACAAAAAGAGCAGACAACAAACTGCCAAGACTGAAAATATGCCCCAGTCCGCTGTCTCGTGTCAGCATGTTGTTTGTTTAACCATAAAAAGTAAGCCAATAAACAAAAAATAAAATGCTTGCAGCATTAGACTGTCTGGAACGTAGCAAAAACTAATTGTGGTATTGCTCAAATTAAGTAATTTATGATATAAACATGTTGAATGATTAAATGAATGTCACGATTTTATTCAGACTTTTCAGTGAACCATTAGATGAAGAATGTACTTAGAAATGTTGAAGCAAATAGCAAATCCATCCTTTGTGTGTCTTTTTCACATCATCAAGGGAAGACGTGGAACATTTCTGTAATTTCATAACCTGATTACTTGAGTGCTTTCGAGACCCTGTATCATCAAAAAGTTTATTGTGGTGCAATTTTGTGAAATTGCTGGGACTTAGTGACTAATTGTAAGGAGAATCAGGGGACGATAGATGTATGCAGACTTGAACTGGCTACCAATTGTCTTACCTCCTCCCAGTGACAATAACAACAATAAGCAGTGCTGGAAAGCATTTTCCCATGAAATACAAGATCAAATCAACATTATAATGATGTTTTCAATGACAATACATGGTCGACATTATTACAGATACGATTTGTGGCATATTATCAGTGACAAAAATTGTCTTGACACAAACAACACAGTCAAACATGATGCGAAATGTATGACGTCATATCATATGTCCTTAAACGGGACAGGTGGAAGATCACATGGGGCCAGTATAACAACGCGAGATGTTGTACTCCAACTACACCTGTGACATCCTCAGTGGGTGAGTAATCATGACTATGTTTATGGGTTCATCCTCTAAAGAGATTAATTGATTGATTAAATAATTAGCTGAATAATACCGTAGTGCTTTTGAGCCAAAGTACATGAAAAGCTCCTTCCCCAGTGTTTCCACGCCGGTGTACTGAGAACCGTGAAGACCATGAAACGTTCTCCCCGAGCTGCTGCCCTGTAAATACAAACCGGCTGTCAGTGCTAGCATGTAACAGCTAATCGCCGCTAAAAAGTTAAGTCATTTACAAATATTTGACAGAGTTTTTCGACAGACACTGATAACAAACTCGGTGGTTAATCGTGTAAATGGTAGTAACGTTAAGCAATATGACATCTTACCGTCAGGCTGCCTCTGATTTCCTTTAGTTTCTGACCTTTCTGGACTTTTGAACTAATTTTCTCTCCGTTTAACGTGCAACCGGGGCCTTCAACCATCTTCGAGGTTAGATATATATATATATATATATTAGCTATTTAGCTATATAATGAACTAGCAGTGACGTTCAACAACTGTAAATATAAAGTAAACTACAGGTAACGTTTGTCGTGTTGTTCGTTTCCCGCCATGTAGTTCAATTTTTACGCATGCGCAGTAGGTTTTGTGTGCGGAAGTGTTTTTTGCACAGAGTGCTTTCAGTGCTTAAAGGGGCATAAACATGTTTATTGCATTGAAATAGTCAGCGCTGGAAAATACCATCTTACTGCATTTGCCCATGGTAGTACAGGTAACATTCAGTATTATTTCAGTAAATACTAGCGATCTACTGCGATCTATTTCTTTCCTCAAATTGTATGTTATTTTCTGTCTGCTATATTTTATTTATTTATTTTTATTTTTTTCCTGTAATAGTGTGAATTTGTGTATTTCAGTGTGAAAACCTGAGTCGCAATCTTGAATAGTCTATTTGTAAGATGTGCTGCAATGTCGCCAGGGACACTTTTCACAAAAAGATTCAGTTTCTTAACTAGAAATGCCAAGGTAACCTGAACAGCAACTTGAACATTTGGTCTGGACAAATGTCTGTGTATGTCTGTTGGTGACTTTATAATCCTGTGTTTTAAGTCAGTGCGTTGTGGTTTTACAGCATACTGTCCTCTGCACACAGACAATACATGTATTTACCTATCTATTTTTACCTAAAGATAAAAATGGGTTATTAATTCTAAACTAATTGTAAATCAAAGAAACCACATAAAGACAGCTCAAGGAACTATCCCATGCACTGATTTTCCTGTATGGCTCAGTTATGGCTATTTGTAATAACTGTTGGTCACCACTAGAGGGTAGTAGAGTATTATTGATGCTCTGTAGTCAGTCACGTAAATGATAAATGGTCCTAGGTTAAACCTAAACACTTAGATGGTCCTAGGTAAGAACCTAAACATGTTGTCATACAGCCGTTCCTATTTCCCTCTTGAAAACTGGTTGAAAAAGAAAGGAAAGAAAAATACAGTTTGTTGTGAGAAGAATGTGCATGTCTGGGTTGTTTGACTGCAACAACTTCGCTGCAGTTTCACCTTCCTGAAACTCTTCTGTAGGCCCAGATAAAAATAGATCTGGTGCGAGTCTCCAGCCAAGTGCACAGACATGCCCTCCATACAAAACGTCAACACTCAGCAATTATGTGTATTAAAATCTGAAGCTGCTCTCAGAGGGAAGTGGCACCCTTGAATCTGGGCTGCAACCAAGTTATTAAAGTGTAATTCAATGCAAGTTGCTCAAGAGTAGTTTCACCCTCTCGCAGGACTCTTACCCTTCTTCAAGGTTCACAGTATTTTCCGATGAAAGCGTTGAACCTCCTCCATGAAGGAAACGCATCAGAGATTAACGGGCAGCATGGTCATGGTTGCCACTGATGCTCTAAGGATTTTTTTTTTTTTTTTTTTTTTTAGTGCAGTGGTAAAGCAACTGTAAAAAGAGATATAATGCCATTTAAGAGTACAGAACATTTTTGTCAAAGTCTCAAGGCCTTACTTTTGCTGACAAAATGTATCCTTTATACTATAAGCAGATATTCTGTGATGTAACCATCACCGCATATGCACACAGTCTTTTATAACAGGACACTATTATTACAGTCAGGAAAACAATGGGTGTCTTTCCTTTTTAATGTCTTTCCTTTCGGTGTATATGTGAAGATGACCAGACAGTTCTGTGACCGCTGTTCAGTAAAATAACTACTATTATGCACCTTTGTGTCAGTGGCAAAGGACACACTGACAGTTTGTGTTGTTCTGTTGTGTTGAATCATTTGAATTTACCTGCCTGGAGATGGCAAACTGGTTTAGACTTCAATCTACAGCTACAAGCATATTGTTTGCAATGTTCTCTGAGTGTAAACAGCGCTGAAATGCTAATTTGTTCTGTGATATTTATGCCATCCATTGTTCGCCCTGCACCCGACCATTGCAGCTACACTGAGAGACAGTGTCACCCTGCTTTTTGTGGCTTTGTGTGCCACTTTAAAAGTTGTCGAGCTTCCCCCGCAACAAGCGAGAAGAACTCGTCTCCCCTGTTCAATGCAAGATCAAGACGGTATGATGAAGGGGAATACTGTACAACAAAAGGAATGCTGAGACTGAACTTACAGACAACAGAGCAAACCCCACATAGCCGTTTGTAAAAAAAAAAAAAAACATAAAAGAACTGCTCACTGCTACAATATCAGCATCCAGATGGTCATCCAGGTCGAACACACAGGGGTTCATTCATGAAACATTCGTAAATCTGTTTGTAGATTGACACATAAAAGCCGACTCTCCTATAAAAAAAACAAACAAAAAAAAACACCTCCGGATTTATGAAACTCGATGACACTGGGCATGTTTACCATCACACTGAATCTCTGCATCACTTCTCCCTGCCAGAGGAACGGTTGATGTCCTTTGGCATTAGATACAACACCGTTAAGCAATGCAGGGACGATACAGTAACTAGATGAGAAATGTGTGACCTGTCACCATTGGAATGAGACCCACTGTCACATAGGTTTGAATGAAATGATTTTGTTTTCAGTTTGAGAAAATGATTACTGTTATGGTTTCAATGTGACCCAAGGTTCAGTTTCAGTTCAGTTCAATTTTCATCCAAATTAATTACATATCTGCAACTTTAAATCAAGTCTCTATATTATGATAATAGAAACTGTTACAAGCTATCCCAACCAGTGTTCACACATTTCACTGAGCCAATGTGAGACTTAATTTATGAAGCAAATTGTGTTGAGACTTGCAAAAATCTCCTTAATTGGCGTAATGGCCTCTACTTAATTGTCCTAATTGTTGAATACAACTCACAGATTCCAGTGGATATGCAGCTGGTGCCCTGTCTTTGCATGACTATTGTATATGGAAGTCTTCTGAGCACCTAACATACAGTCTGTTTCTGTCATTCACAACAGCATGTGTGTTCACATATTGAACACATGACATGATCGTCATAATCTCCAAAGAGTGAACAAGGCAAAAACGCTTCAAACTGAATAGCGTTCATGATTTCCTCTGCATAAGTTTTACATTATTATCCCCCCCCCAGTGGAGAAAAGCTTAACTGCAGATGGAGATGCGTTGCTATGCAACTGGGATTTCAAAAGTACTTGCACTGCCAGGGTCACATTTCAGTGTCTGTCTCCACCGCCTTGGCAGCAAATGACGACTGCTAATAAGGCTATTTTTAAAGCGTCTCATACAGAAACCTCCAAGAATAATATTCAATATAGCTGCTTTAACTTAAGTAAAATTTGTAAAATCATTCATTATTTTAACCTCTTATATATACAATATACATACACAGACACACACACACACAAAATATACAGACAATGATTTGATTTAATTATTTTGATATTTTTTTTCTTTTCCCATGAATCCTCCATACTTTATTATATTAAAGAAAATTTCGTATCCTTATTTATTTGTATCACATGCTAAAGGGTTGTGAGTAGTAGTGAGCAGTAGTGAGGCAGGAGGACACACACTAGTAGTCCCCTGAAACCGTCATAACAAAGTGATTTTTGTTTGGCCATGTCGGCTGGAAAAACCTGAGGAGCTCTGTTTCATGATGCAAAGTCTCGCATGTATCAGATACTGGACATGTGATGCAAATTGATATGACACTGAGTAGATCTAAGTACTATAGAATATATCTGTTCTGGTACTTCAAACTAACTACACTGAAATCCTGGTTGCTGGATGACTTGGTATTGATTTTATTTTTCAGTAAGATGCTTTCTCAGGCGGTCACGGCTCAGTTCACAGCATCAAGCCACATCCCAGCACTTAACTCACACACAGCACCTTTCAGACACGGAGGCATATGGGGGGAGCCAGGTCAGCTGAGAAGGGTGGGTGAAGCCTGTGAAGTCATCGACTGAGTCAACCATGAAATGAGTGGGGGAAAGTGTTGTGGCTGATCACGACAGCCGTCACCGTCAAAAGGGCAAACTGAGACTGATGACTTGTTCTGTCCATTGATACAAAAGCCATGGTAGTTGTTTTTTTATTATTATTTATTATCTATTTTTCACTCATTCACAACAAAATGGCTGCATGGGGGTAAGAGACAATATTAATATTCCTCCAGTAGGTGTCAGTGTTGCCTTCTTTATCAGTCTGGTTAGTTTCCCACCACCCTCACCAGGCCGCACTTTTACAGTTACAGGTATTACACCAGTCGTCCAATTCTTATAGTTCCTGTGAATGCTGCCGTCACAGGGGAAAACCGTCAACATCATCGCTGCAATCTCTATTACTCCCCCAGTGCACCGCAAACTGTCACACTAATTTGATAATGGGACATTTAATTAGATGTAAATGATGGTGCTTTCGGTAATGAGGCTCCTGGAGCTGCTCTCAATACAGCGTTGTTGGACAGGTTCAGGACCAGTGTGTAAATGTGCCCAGGTGTCCAAGATAAGATAAAAGATAATTCAAGACAATCAGCATCCTCCACCACATCGGCTTTGTCCCCTTCTTTTGAATATTTTAAATCTAACCTCCAAAAAGAATATTGAATCCTCCTGGTTGGACCTTTGTGCATGTTTTATTTCCTGTGAGCTTTTAAAAACAAATTTGACAGATAAGTGAAAATCCTATCTGGTCATTACGTGAGAATATGGAATTTTACATCATGAGTTTTTAGGGCTCATGCTGAGCATGACCCCATCAAACTGTCTGCTGTTGACTACACTGTGATGTCCGTCACGAGGCGCTCAGAGCAGTTGCAGAGTGAGCGGTGCGCACACATCCCTTGGAAAAAAAAGTGTATTTGAACCAACCATTTGATTTCTGTGCCAGACCTCAACCACAGCGTTCATACATTATTGACATCCTTTTTCAGCAGTTTATTCAAGATGGAGAATGCGTTTCTTTTCATCTAACCTTGTGTTTCAAGAAGTTGCAGTAACATTATGTCTTGCCAACCCTTATATTTAATGCATTTGGAAATTTAAACATAAACCGTTATAGTCTATAGAAATACATACATTCTTTGTCTGTAATGCAGCCAGAGATTAGATTACCTTTGTGCCGTAATCAAGTTTATTCATTTGACTTTTCCCCCCCTCAGTCAATCAGCATCCGAATGTGTTGAAAACCTGGCGAGTGGATGAGATGCATAATGTAATTTTCTTGAACACATGCCCCTTCAGGGGAAAACACTTCTTATGATTAGTGTTTTTGTTAGGAATGATTTTGCAAAGCTCTCTGTTTATTAATTCTAAACCAGACGCTGCCAAACAGCACTAAATGATTAACTTAACATTTCCTATGAGGCCTTAGTGAGTTTTAATAATAGAGTTGACTGTTTCACACCATATATGGTTTGGAATTAAGAGACGGCACAAGCAAATCCAATCAGCAGCTTGTCTGTAATATTTTAGACACATCATCCTTGCTCACATATGTAAATGTATTATGATGTTTATTTTGTTACTTCAGCCTACAAGTTTCCTTTCTACATATCCTACTGCATAGTCATATCTCATTGTAGTCACATTTGATTATACTGCTTTGTAATTACATGAAATGTCTGAATTGCGCAGCAAGCAGTCTGATTACAGTCATCTGTACTCTATTGTTTAGTATTTTAAGTTTGTTCCTGATGTTCCATGAAAAATACTGTGTGTATGGCATTTCCTGGAAATAGAACAGCTTTATTTGCAGAAGTCATGCATGTGGACTTGGCAATAATTAGATGGGGACATACTCAGACTGCTTTTTCTTTGTTGTACCAGTTGCAAAGATGATGCTGAATTTGAAATTGATTGTGCATATTGGATGTTTTTTGCGGTAAAAACACTGTTGCTCTGAATCCTCTGCTTAGATAGTTTGTGTCACCATCGCACTCCCTGACACATTTCCTATGAGGAAGACCCAACAGATGGAATATTCCAGGCAACTTTTTCTTGATGCCATTTTCAGTTTTACTGGAGATTCTCTCTAATTTAATGTTTTGATGTGCTTAATCATCAGAGAAATGAAAGTGTCCTTTCTGCATTTAAGTCAATTACACAAAATGCCGCTTGCGTTTGCTTTTCGTTCATCTGGGAATGAGAGACTCACAGCGAACTGTCAGATGTCGTTCAGGTGAAGGACATATGACACAATCTTTTGTCTGTGAAGCACAAGAGTGACTCAGTGCTGTTTGTAACTTAGTAGGAGAGACTTGAAGGTTTTGAATTCCTGAGGTCAAGAAAACTCCCTAGGTAAAACCTACAGTACATACATATACTGCGTTAAGAAGGCTTGTTGTAGGTTTGACCATAATCTGTCAGTCAGGCATGTTTTATGTGGCAGCGTGCATCCTAGCTGTAATAGTTTCAATGTCAAGAGATTCTGTGCTTTATCTGCATACACTCTTGGGCAAAAGGATCATTAATACCGTAAATATGAGTACTGAAACCATGTTGGCACTGTTGCTATGCCAACAGCAAATGTGCAACTGCAGTTTCGGTTTTATTTGATGATGCTACAATGTAACTGGAGACTGATTTAAGTATCAATAAAATTACTGTAATACTATAATAGTCAAATGGGGATGAGTTCGAACACATTACCCCTGATTCAAAAGCTGAAACACAATGGGTTCGTGTGCAGCCTAAAATCTGATTTCTGGCCATTGACAAACATTTAAAAGATCACTACCAATCTTTATCATCACTAACGGCCAAATGCAGTATTGTTGGTAACTGGATAATTCTCCTGCTAATCAACTTGTTGTTTGATGGGTTATAAATAAATTATGTGTGGGTGATGTGCCTCCACCCCAATATCTTCTAATTATAGCCTTGACGTTCAGTGCCACTGATGATGACGTCAAATGTTAACCAACCATCACCATGACCACCACACCCTAACTCTCAGCTGTGTTTGGAGAACCACAGATGTCTCTGCTCTTTGGCACTGATTCCAAAATTACAGTAGTATCAGTCACCAGTCCGAGTCACAGCAAAACTTAAAAAAAATAAAAGAATAAGAAAGCGTATGTGATTAGAATTAAGAGAAAAGTGTAATTTCATTCCGTAATTGGACAGTTGTGAGTTTATGCTGCAGACCAGATGACTGTAGCCATAATTATTCTCCACCGTCTACAGTAGTACTGACTTAGGTTAAGAGAGAGTAAACGGGTTTTGTTGTGTGCTGACAAAGACAAACAATGCAGTCCTTCTCTCTGTCTGAACCTTTATGCTTTTTCCGGTGCATTCAAATGAGATGTTGACTTTTCCATGCACAAACTTACATTTTCTCTTGTTGAGCGAGAGCTGGAAAAAGTCAGAAATGGGGAAAAGGATGCCCCAATTGTATAATTGCCCACTTGCAGGGTTCCCTCTGTGAAATGTCCTCATAATGGCTTTGTAATGGGGCTCCGTCTCGCACAGGTGCTCTCCTAGTGCAGCTCCAGCCACCAACACAGATGGAGGAACTTTGTCTTAGTCTTCCTTGCTGACAGTTTCGTCTCAAGTATATGTCTGAAAGTATCTTGATGTGGACAGCACGGCGATGTTGCGTTACAGAAGGTTAAAACCTGGTGCTGCATTTTCCACCCAAAGACCAAAACCATGCAAATACATTTGCTTTGCATCTATACATGAACCCTGTTGAGTGGTGGACGGTTTTTCTATTATATCAATTAATCAATTTCTGTTCCCATCATCCAATTACATCAATCTATGCTAGGCAATTTGACCTGCCAGGCGATAAAAATCCAAAACATCGTTTTAAAAGTTAATCAATCAATTGGATCGATACTAGCAGTTAATTTAATTTAATTTCGTTGACGTAAACGATGACAAAAAATGTTAGAGCGGGATGAATGGAGAAGCGAGCCACTGAGAACTCTTTTTATGGGACAAGTTGGGAAGAGATCCAATCAGAGACAAGCAGAGACATTCTATCTAGGAAACTTCACCTGCACTCTCCAGTATCCAGGTATTTGTTTCACATTCACACTGGTTGAATTTTTGGCTAAAAAGTTACTGAATCATTTCGGATCAAATCATGATAATTGAAGCAATATTGTCCTTGAATCATGATTACACCCTTACTGTAGACCCGATGTCAGCTAGGAAACCGCACCCCTAAATGGATTGACAATGGACGGCGAGATTGTATCCTCACATCTTCCAATTTGTTCTTTAAGTACATATAGTTAACTCTGACAGCGTGCAACCTTGTGTGACCCCAGTGTTGATCACAGGCTATAAGAAGCTTAGTTTCTTCTTTGGTTCATGTTGGAAAGTATGAGATTGCTATGGACAAAAGGAGGTCCATCCATCGGTCGGCTGGTTCAGATCTTGATGGCAACTCTGGTCACTCCATAACATTGACCTCATCATCACAGCCTTTCTCTTAATTTCCATTATACATGCAAGATAGCAGAAACATCCTAAACATATGTGAAGAAACAACATTAGATCTGCAGATCTGCCTCCATCTTAACCTCGAGCGTGACCTGGCCTGCCCTCCTCATCCTGGCAACAGAACTCCACAGATAACATCTCTATTAGAGATCAGGTCTGCTGATTAGCTCGTGAGCTGCCGTTTCCAACCACACCACATACTGCAGTAAAAGTCTGTGTACCAAATGTTTTGGAGAGGTGCTTTGTTATATACTATAATGAACACATGAGCGCATGAAATGATCCTACCTGGAACACATGACACCACCTCATGAGGACTCAGATACTTTTAATGTTTGTTTTCATATCTCTTCGGAGTCAGTGATGAGTTTGTGTGGAATCCATCTCCTGTGTGGACAGCAGGTCTTTAATGAGGCCTGAAATAGTTCCAGACATTTTAATGGGCACATTTTCCAGGTCTCAACTGCAGGCACAAAAAAGCTTTAGGACATCCTTCATACTGCAAGTGACATTTAAATCGTGACGTTATTATCCCTGAGTAATAGACAATATATACTGGTGTGTATATTAAAAACATTTCATCTGTTGTATGCAACCAGCTGCTGATAAACGTGTGTTAGAAGATTATTTATTTTTATTTTTATTCTATTTTTAGATTATTTATTTAGGATTTGAATTTATTTTGATTTGTGTTCATTTAATACGTTTTAGATCATTATAAATGCACCTACCACCCATTTATTAATCGATCATACTTGATCATACTACAGCATAGTGTTCTGAAAATATCATTCTACTTTTTTTCATTCTAGTTGTTGTGTTTCAACAGTGTAGAAAACCTCTGTGCTGGGAGGTTAGACTGAAGAGATTTCAGTTCCAGGAGCCGGCAGTGTTGTTGCCTAGCAACCAGTTGTGTGGTCTCAGTCAGACCCAGAGCTGCAGCCCCTAAAATTTTTAAACTCCCAAGCTGGGAGTTTTGACCGTGCCAGAACTGGAATTTAGCAAATGTTCCTGTCGCTGTGGACTATTTGATGTGCTTCCCTGCACTTCACTGACATTCCAGATCCATAAATGTAATATTCCTCAACACACTCAGGTTAATGGTGTGATTCCTGGCAGCAGCATCCATGTTCACTCAATCCTTTCATTCACCACGAGTTGTGACTCAACATTGCTTGGACTTTTCATCCCATGACTTTAGCTTATCCATCCCTTGAACAGGGGCACCGGATCAACTGCTCGTTGTCACATGAACCAATCAACTAGACTTGCTGAAGAACACAAAAACCACAGGACGTGGTAAATGACAGCATGATGTCACAATCACTCAACCACGATGCCCCCTGGCAGCTTTTCATCTCGTTTCTGTGTTGCATGTTGTTTGCATAGAGTAACTCTGCTCATATAGAGACAGTCTCTCCATGGTGCTGGCCGGGATGTCTATTTCCATGGCAACGCCATCTCCAAAAGCTAAAGTGGGGCTTTGAATAGACGAGCATGCTGTTGCAACAGCCCAGAAAGTCATTTGCAGTTATCCTATTTGATCAAAGACACTTTTGTTAATTAGAAATACACAGATTTATTCAAATTAATAACATTAGCATTTGCATTTTTAAATTGATAATGAGTAAATCCCTGGTTTGTATAGTGCACAAGGTACCAACTCTGGTATTTAACGGCTTTATGCTTAAAAAATGTAGTTTACCCTTATATTCAGGTTATAAAATGAATCCTTAGGACTATTTGATATGATATATATATATATATATTTTCATTCTATTGCTCTGTTGAAAAAATGTCTCTTTTCAATTGATGTAAATATGTCACTGCAGATTTATCTGCTGTATTATGCAGCACTAAAATCTCCAGGCTCATTTTCTCACGATGAAGAAGGTCATTCGTGGTTATTTTCCCTTTCAAACCGGTGCAGATGTGGACGCAGTGGTCACAGCTCCAGCGGTCAGGGGTGTGGCCCACAGCATGAGCAAGAAGTTTGTTTTAATATGTCCACTTTGAAAATCCTCAGGGGAAATATCATGGATTCTGCTGCAGATGTTTCAGTGTGTTTGCATGCTTGGAATTGAGGTTGGGCCCCTTTGATCTAAATAGAAGCACACCGCAGAGGTTTGCAGCGCGGGTGAGTCGAGGCTCTGCACAGAGAGCAAATCAGGAACTGTCCCCACCTCCGGATTTTCCCAGGTTCCCCTGCCGAGTTTACCTTCTGTGATCAGAGACGTGGGAATACCACAGCCCATTGCCTTGATCCAGTCCTCTCCTGGCACAGCAAACCCCCGTTTGGCATCTCCAGTGGAAACATTCTGAGCTGATGCCAGCAGTGGCAGCGCCTGCATGCCTGATCCCGCAGAGTTCATCTTCATATCAACTCCATCCATCTATGCTTTCACCACATATACAATTCTCCTTTGAGTGCAGGAACAATGGATGAGATAGCTCTCCGATAGTGATCCTAGAACCATATTTGAGTCAATTGAAAGTTGTTAAAATCGGTTTCCAGCTTGCACATTCCAAGCTGTAGTCCTGTGATCGGTCTTCTGTTTGTCCTACTGACCTGAGTGGCGTTCAGATCTCTGTGGTAGGTCGGAAGCTGCTGGGAATGGTCTCAGCAATCAGACGAATGTGGTTTTCTAATCTTATGAAGGGATCCCAACATTTAACCAGAGCACGTCAGTATTGTGTCAGAAAGAATCGTGGAAGGTGGGAGGGAGTAGCTGATCGACACTGACTTTCAACAGATGCTCATTTGCAGAAAATCATGAGTCACATTTGGAGTGAAAAGCATCTATTTTTTTTTTTTTTTTCGTATTAAACCACATTAAAAATCCCAGAGCCTGACTGAGTTTAAAGATACAACTCATTGGTTTCAGACACGCTTGACATCCCACTTTCCTTTGACTCCATGTGGAACAGGAGACCATTCATAACCCTGACTAAGGGTCGGTATTTTGGGGGTATCATTTGCAAGTTGCCTAGTTTATTATCAGGGTTTGATGAGACGTGGCGAGTGCCACATGCAATCCAAAGCCATGTGCGCATGGAAAAACTGACGCCTGTTCTCCATCGTAATTTGACCTCGACTGAGAGTGAGTATCTGAAATGACACATTTGATTCAAGATTTCAGTGTCCATTCTTCATTGTTTATTGATTTTATCGCATGTAATGGTCATCTGTTACCACTGTTAAAGAAAGGAAAGAGAAATAGAATAATCAACAACATACTAACATAATTGTATACCGGTTCTTAAATTCATGAATTCCAAGGGGGACAGTCCAACTAGCACCTGATGATGGAGACGGTATTCATCTTTCAGCTGCGGTAAATAAGATTGGCCGTCAACCATGAACGCACACATGCTTTTCCAGATGTGTATAAAA
This sequence comes from Aeoliscus strigatus, assembly GCA_901007665.1. NCBI lineage: Eukaryota > Metazoa > Chordata > Actinopteri > Syngnathiformes > Centriscidae > Aeoliscus > Aeoliscus strigatus. The sequence continues at coordinate 97,105 of CAAKHB010007506.1, read as the reverse complement.
TGCTGTGAGTGGCTTTAACACTGTACATGTTCCCCTCAATAATCATGAAATCGAGCCAGGCAGCTCACATCGACAAGGTGAAAAAGGTTTGATGTTCTTCGACTCTGGGCACCTTTGCATTGGAAAAATCTACAGGGGGCTTTTCTTAAGGGCTTTCTGTAAGTGTTACGAGATGAAAGCACTGCGTGGTAAATGTGCCGTTCACATCTTTTACACATAAAGCAGCAGCATCTGACAAACCCTGCAGCCATTTCCTTGTAAAAAGGTAAAACAGGTTCTGACCATGGATGCAGTCTGCTGTAAATGAGGTTGCTGATCTTAAATGAAAGCTCCTATCACATTTGCTACAGTTGTAGTAGTACTACATTTCTTGGGTGTGAGCTAGAACCACCTCATGCATCATAAAGCGTTATAACCTCAATGAGGAAATCAGCCATTTATCTATTAGATGGAATGCAAATAGTGGTTTTGCGGTTGGATTAATTGCAAAACGGCAGTGAAGTTAAAATCAAAGTCAGGACCTTTTTAGAAGCGATTGAAGATACTTGAGGCAATGCCTGCTCATGCTAAACTTGCTATGAGCCAAGTAATAAGGAGCCAATAAAAACAGCCTCGTTTGAGCTACAGTTGCTTGGCACTGTGCTTTTAGATGAAAACAGCCGCTACGCCCTGTCAACTTCATGCAGCGTGTATGTGTGTGTGCCTGTGTGTGTGCGTGCACAGTATGCAGGCCGCATGCCAAATCATAGTGAAATGTAGAGAGGTCAGATTGTTTTCTTTGATCAGTCGATATAAGTCACAGGAGGCTGAGAGACTTGACAGGATTATTCATATTATTTTTTTCGTTTAAAAAAAAAAAAACAAAACAGTCAATCATGATGAAGCATCGATACACAGATATGTATTTGGAAAAGAAGCACTGGAGTTGCATGTTTTTGGTCAGACAGCAGTGGTAGATCATACTTCAACTTAAATCCCTCATACTTCAACCTAGTGAAGCACATACTGTACCTGGGGGAGTCAGTCAGCGTGCTTTGGAGTCACTCAGACAAAGAACAAGTGAAGATACCATAGGTACATTTTCTGTTCAGCAGCTCTTTAGTAACATAATGTTTGGTCTCACCTGCATTTCACTTGTAGACAGTTTTAATTAGAAAACCACATTAGTGACGAAACATGATGCAACTGTTTCGTTCATTGTAAGATGAGTTGCAGAAGTTCATTCATTTCTTTTTTTCTCTAACCACTGGTTTGTCATTGCTTCACAATGATCAGATAGGGGTTTTAAGGACAGACACCTTTTGTAGTGTCACAACATCACATCCCATAGTGGGTTCAGAGCAGGTGTGCTGATGAGGTTGGAGCGAACAGGGAGTCTGCTGTCTGGTAGATTCATATGATCGTGATTCGTGGAAGGAGCGCGATAAATGGGTTTACCTCACACAAATATTTACTGATGAAGGTACCAAACTGCAGCGTCTGTGAGCTGGTATCTCCTGACAACTGCTTGGAGCAGCACAGGTGGTGATCAAAGTAAAGCCCTCCCCAAGAACATCAGTGGAGTAGAGGCACACTGCAAGCAGAGCTGGAAGGAAAACAGCTCAGAGTGTTCCGTACCGAGATCGGCAGGCCAGACGAGTAAAGAAACCCACCGTACATTGTTCTTTCTTCCTTAGAAGGAGACCGGCCTGTCTGTGTTTACAGAGCGATGTGATGGGAGCGTTTATGTTAGCTTTGCTCAGGGCTTAATTTGAAATACGTGTCCGCAGTGTTAACAAGGGCAGGAAACGGGGAAAGGGGACTTACTCAGTGCTTCTTTCGTGTGTGTCCCATTAAATAAAACTGGATACTTTGGAGTTGCCTAAAATTCATAGTTTGTGCTGTGTGCTGCACCGATTTTCAGTTCAGACAAACATTTGCCCAGATTAATGCTGTGCTGATATTATCGCCGGTTCCCTGTTTAATCACCAGCAATGTTTGTTTTGAGATTTTCCAGAAGCGAAATCACTGAAAATCTAAGGAAGGCGGCTGATGTCCTCGGCCAAGGCTGGTTTCCTAAATTTGTACACCTTGGGTAGGAGAGTGTAAACTGACTCCCATCCGTTGTTTCTTTTTTCAAACCCAGCAACCACATCAATTGAGTAGATTTTGAAAACTGGCTCAGCAGTGCCCCGACATGAATGGGACATTTAGTTGGACTACTGACTGGGATCTGTGTTGGGCCTCACATGTGGTCTGTGACCCTCGTTTGAAACCGTGTTGAAAAAATAAAAGGGGATGCGTAAACCATTGGACTCGCCCCGTTTGTGCGTGTGACCAAAGGAGAGGTAATTGGGCAAGTCCGGGCTTGTAGAAATGAAAATAAGTCTCCTGTGTCCTCTGCGCTCGATCCATGATCTAATGCTCTGCACTTGAAACGCAAAGAAAACTTTTAACACAAACTTTTTTTTTTTTGCTCAGCTCAGCACAAAGGGCTCTTCAGTGACGATTACACATTCAACTGGAAACTGTGCATTCGTTCCAAGACGACTTCCACAAGAGAAACTCAACACTGCAATGAGAAGTGCTGCATACTTCTGTCCATTTAGAATTTTAACGCATATGTATTATCTGAGAACTGTCGATAGCACTAAAGTTCACCTGTGGGCTTGTGTACAGTCTCCACTCTAACAGACATAGTGTCCCCCCAGTGTGTGCTTTTTGTCATTTCCTCCATATGCATCAGAAATATGAGCACCGCTGGCTGTTGATGTCGGGACCTCGACGTGGTTCACCTCTTATATTGCTGCTACAAAAAATGGTCATGAATGCCTGTTTAAGCTTCTTGGCTCTCGCTAAAATGACACTCTGTTCTGCCTTGCTGGCGTTTTGTATGATACGGAGACAGTGGAAAGATATCGAGATCTCATCACAGGCTTTCACCCCTAAATGTCTGAACCAAGGTTGGTGTTTCAGCTCCACTGTCTCCATTTGATCCTTGGTTCTGGTTTCACTACATAAACACCAGTGGACCAATGATCTACTGACGTTGATTGGCTGGAGGGAGGCATCAGTATTACGTAGTCACGGTAACAAAGCACTTGAATTAGCTAGTTAGCATTGTTTACCACTTAGCAAAGAAGGCTAATGAATAAACGCATCGTGACAACAACGCTGTTCTGGCGTTACTACCAGCAGCAGCAGTAACGTCATGGACAATATGGAGCCTTGTTCAGTTATCTGGGATTGGATTGATGTCATGGTCAAGGTTCCTGCTTAAGCTTGATTGTCGCTGGCAGGCAAGGAGAAGGCGACTGCTAGCTGGCTAGAACTGTGGTTCAGTTAGGTTTGGACCCAGCCCACCTCGGTCGGACCACAGTGTGGTCCTTTGGTCCGGATCATGGTCCAGGGAGCTTTCACATCTGTGCATTTGGTTCGGATCAAACAGCAAAGTGCGATTGTCTGGATCAAACAAGGTTGTGTGAAAGCCCCTAATGATAGTTTATACTAAAGTGGAGCCAGACATCATCAGTCTCATCATGTTCTCTGAAACCTCAACATGGAAAGAGCATGAAGTGTGTGTTTTATTTTTTTATTCTTGCAATACTGGTGCTAAAACAATCAGCCAAAAGATTCACACAGCTCTCAAGTGCGACGAGTCAAAACATTAGCCAGTAATTGGCAGCCAGGGTTAGAGTTTGGAGGAATCTGTAATACAATTGTGGTTCATGGATTAGTTGGCGTAATACATCAGTGTTGACTTATACAGCTGTCATGGTGGACCTCCGTCTAGTAAAACTGTTGTTATGTGTAATTGATATATGGCAGGATGCAGGGTAGATGTAAAAAGCTTTCATCTTAATGTGGTTAAGTGGGCTGGTTTTATGTTGGAAGTAATAAGGAGATGAGAGGGAGAGCGGTGATCACCGAGGCTGATGGGAGACATCTGTCAAACGATTTAACCTACAGTATATTTAACATGGAGCTCACCTCCGCTGTGCTGCTTCATGAACGATTTCCTGACCCGTGGTTACTACTATACTAACGTCGAGGGCCTGAAATTCCCAGAAACAACAGCCAGTTCACTGGAAACCGCTACTGCAGGACCCTATTATTACCAAAACATAACATGCACCCGTCAATTTGGCCTTTCCACCCATACTTGAACCAATTAGAGCTGCTGGAGATGTCATCTGGACGGGGCTGCTGTGTTTTCGGCCTCACTCGGTGCTCAAAGGCCGAGCGCAGCTATAAACGACCTCGAGAAGCGATCGATTCCCAGGCCGCATGTTAGAAATTTACGGTCAGCTGGGCACAGGGACAGGGGACGGTTGGTTGCAAATGTGAAGGCAGCCCAGTGGCTGAAGTCTCCTCCATCATCTATGTGTATGAAACAATATTATGTACAGAACTAGAATTCTTTATTTTCAGGTGGTCATTCTGCGCTCCTGCGGAGTCTTTTATGTGAAACTAATGAAAATGTGGAACCATTAGTGGCTCAGTTTGATTCTTGATCAGTCTGTGTATTATTCTTTACACAGTTGCTCGCAGTACTGAATGTTCAATTGATACACTGCAGATTATTTGAGAAGTTGTCGTAATTATCAATTCTGTATCCTGTAAGAATAATCAAATGATGGGAGGGTTTAAAAGCTCTTGGGAAGGAAAATGGAGGTAATGATACTTTTTATTTTTTTTATTTGTGTAAAAGAATGAAAACAGAATGATGCCAGAGGGAGGAATACTGCAGTACTAAATAATCTGATAAACATTCATATTCACAATCGGTCCATCCCTCTACACCGCCACAGTATTTCTCTGTAATCCATTTGTCTGGCTGATGTAATTATGTTGAGGCCAATAAGAAATATGGAGGCTTGAAAAGTAAATACTAGCTGTCTTGCCAGGGAGTTAGCTGAAAAGATTGATAACACCCTCATCTTTTATCCTGACTACATAGCTACAACACGTTCAGGTCAGGTTCCATGAATGTCCCATCTATAGCACTCTGATTTATATGTCGAAAAATGTGCAGATTATGCATTTCTTCGCACATAATGGCAATACTTGCTAAAAAACAATTATCGCATTCATGAACTATACCAATGCAGATAGTGTGATTCTGCCACTTCAGGCTGTTTTGAAACTGTCTGGTGGCGTCATATGTTTTGCTCACTGACTTTAAGGTTTGACATCAGACTGGGTGGCTGGACAAACATTTTGTCATCTAATATAATTTTCTCAAACCCCAATCCAACTAACAAGAGCTCATACCGATTTATTTGAGCGGTACTGAATTTGTCTTTTGAGTAACTATGCTATGCATCCCACACACTTTTTTTCTGAACAGAGCGGTTCAGGGACATTTCTCATTTCTCAAATCTCAGTGATTATTTTCTTGAAACTCTCTTCACATATGCAGAGGAAAAGTCAAATATTGTTTTCATTCAGTTGGGTAGAAATGTTACCTGTGTTGATGTAAAGATGATTCATGACAAGTGGATACAGAAGAAGACAATCTCTGTTTGTCAGCCTCCAGGTACAGCAAGTGTCCCTTAGAGTTTTCTAATTGGTTGACATCACCGGTGTGAGGCAGATCATAACAATGGGTGTGGAAATGATCTTGGCAGTTGGATTTGGTAATAAATGTTTTCTTTTCTTGGGTGTTTTGGTCCACATCAGTGGTCATTCATTGACAGAGCCTGCTTTGTTTCAGTAGAAGTGAGGTGGATTTAGTGTGGATTCACAGACAAACTGCCCGTTCTATGTCACATCATGTGCCAGGGCAGGTTCCTGTGTGAAGAAAACTCTGCATTGATGAGAGGCAGGCAGCCTGTTTGATATTATAACCACAGCAGGAGCCGGTGGATTTATGCAGTGGCATCTGGCGTCGCTGCAAATGCCTGCCAGGGCACACATTAGCCCAGAGTAATTGGCCAGGATGGCAGCATGAGACAGACAAATGAGAATCTCCTTCTGGGTCACCTGATGGCTGAAGGCGAGAGTGAACGACACAGCTCTGTTTGTGATAAGGAACTTGATTCAGCTAGTCATATTGAAGATCGTTTGTCCAATGTTTAACTATTCACAAAGACACACAGTCTAGTACACAGACGTACAGTGTAATAGTGTTTAATGTAATCAATAAATGTACATATTTTCAATGTCTAATGCTGATAATGGAACAAAAGCCATACACAATCTCCTACTTTGCAACACTTCTAGTTCATTTCATTCATGTCATTCAAGGTCAAATTTATTTGTTTAAATTCAATTATGTACAGCCAGGATTTTACTCTGAATTGAAGACGTATTATAAATAATTGTAAATTTAATTATTTTGTTAACTGTAGATTTCATTGCAATGTATGACTGGTGCTTGAGAAACGAATTGATGTTGGAACATTTTTATTTTTATGCAGATGATATGTTATTTTAGGAGACAATATGGCTTTCCCAAATACTCAAATGCATATGTACATTCTAAATGTTTTTTTCTTCTTTTAAAAAAATGTGATTAATATCATAGTGGTCACATCAAATATTTTACCACAAATGTGTTTAGATGTGTTTAGTCTTTTAGCATTTGAATAGTTGAAGAGTTTCTAACATTTTTCTGGCCCCTCTGCAGGTGCTTTGTTCAGTGTTTCCAGTCATTGCATCCCCAATAAGAAATGAAATATTTTTATTTCTGAATTTCAGGTAAGTGGAATACACAAACAGATGTTGTGGGAGGAAAAAAAGGGATAAATAACTGACATGGACAAAATGGAAAACATAGTCAACACTGAAAATCCAAAATTGATATCAAAGTAAATCAAAGCGAATATTACTGTACAGTGACACATGTAGCAAACGTTTTGGACCTAAATGTCCCTTTTCAGTAAACAAATAAATATTCTCACATGTAGCAAGAACTGCTTGACGAAGCAAGCAGATTTGACACATACACACACACACACATACACACACACATTGTTGATGTTGCTCTAATGCTGAGCGACAGGATCTATGTGTGCAACTTTCATCTTCCCCTTAAGACTCTTTGGTAGAAACGGCACAGTATAAAGAAAACAAATCAAACATTTACACATGATACAGTCTCACTGGCAAGATGTCTCAGCGATAGCATGGCTGCTAAACAGTAAGAGGAGAGAAGAAAATCTGCTCATGAAAAAGCACCTTTCTTTGTCTCACTGGTAATAGTAGAGGAGCAGAAGGAGCAAGGCCGCTGGAGCCAGATCACTATTAGGTATAAAAAAAAGTACTTGAACAAAGGAGCTCCCATTTTTCGTGACACTATCAGCCCACGCTGGCTGAACTAAAGAAAAAAAAAAAAAAAACAGACGTCAAAGTGAGGAGGTACGAATGCCTCAGTGCCAAATACAGTTTTTATCTCTGAGAAGCTGAAGAAAATTGTCTTCAAGGCACAAAGATAATAGTCCAGATCTGCTCCAGTGGATTTTTGTCTCTCTAAAGATGCACTCAATATTGGTATTCCACAGCAGTCAGATCCTTTCAGGAGATTTATTAGATTCCAGTCGGCTCTACTTCATCCAATTAGCGAAAGGACAACAGGATAAAAAAAGAGAATCTTGTTAGCTCCAAGTGGAAATAGATGAGATACAGAACACTGCAGCAGTGACGAAGGTTCATATCCAATGTCCTGTGTGATTCCAGTGGCAGCTATTACACTTGTCTGAGGTCAGTCAGCGTTGTCTTGACAGACACAGGTGCACTCTTCATGGTGCTCCAAGGGCACATCGGTCATGGACTTCTGCAGGCCTCTTCCTCCGCTTCTGTGTTTCAACAACAGAACCTGCCAAACAGGAGGAAGCAGGGTTTAAGAGATTTAATACAGAACTATCATAACCAAGGAGCTCCTCAGCCTCACAAGTAGGGGACAAGCTGATTGAATTCACTTTTGTGATGTGTACTCCAAATGCAAAGCGCCATGGTTCTGTTAGCCTGGATCTTTGTGAAAGTACACACTGGGGAGGCATCATTTTTAACCTGCAGAGAACATTTACTGCTTCATTATAATCCTCTCATGCAAGTTGATGGAGTAGTCAGATATTTGCTGAGGATGAAGTTGGGCGAACTGGATCACATAACGGACAAACTTTGCAAGTCGACATTTTCATTAATTATATGACATAGTTTGTTGAAAGTCAATCTGCATGATGATTATGGGTTCTGTTGCAGATTATAGAAGAGCGGGCTTTAGGCCTTGACAGAGGTATGCCCTCTTTTTGAGTGATTTTCTATTCAAATTGTCAGATTATCTAAGTCATTGAAGTGTCATTTTACAGCCTGCCTTCCATCTCAACAGTACATTTGTGTTGTTTTTTTCATGCATCATTATATTTGCCAGAACTTTGCTCTTGTTCTGTTCAGAGTCCTACTCACCTCGTGGTATTTCTTGGTGACCCGTGTAGCAACACACTGACAGTTGTAGCAGCGATGAGCACAGCAGGCACAGTTTCCACCGCAGCGCTTCACTAGGAGGCAACTGGGCCAGAAAATGGCATCTGTCCTCTTTAGCTCCTCACGCAAAGACACTGAGAAGTTGCGTGGTGTGCAGCTGTACAGCTGAGTTTCCTCCCTCAACAGATTCAGATCAGTTCCTCCTCGAAGACACAGAGGAAGGTTATCAATGGTGGATTGTTTCAGAACACTTGCAAGTCACAGACTAGAGTGGGTGCTCCTTTGAGTATCGAATTATAATTACCATATATAATAATTCCGAATTATAATTACGATACGAAGCAAGATAGGACTTTCTTACCTCTGGCTTTCTTATTATGGATGAAGGATTTCCCGAGCACGTGCCACGAGGGTTTGTACAACTCTTCCATGTCCAGCTGCCAGCGTTCCGGTTCCAGGTACTTCATGACTTCCTCCACGGTGCTGAGCCCTGACACAGCATCTGACAGCTCCTGAAAACCCTGCAGGGATGGAGGGAGAATCGCCGGGCCTTCTGTCTCCGATACACTCTGCAGGAAAACCAGCAGATGTGACGATGAGCGATAAAACCTTAAGTATGTGCGTCCTCCGTCTTTCATGGGGCTGCATAGTATAATGTATGTGCCACATTCTCAGCCAGTTAGGACACAGTTGTCCAACCTCATAGCACACTCTCCTGGAAGAAGGCAGGACCGACTGTTTGGAGGTGGTTCAAACGCAGAGCGACCAGTTCAGGACCAACTCACCTGCTGAGTCCCTGCTGTGCTGCACCATGATTTCTCTTTTATCGGGTTCCCTGACATCAGAAACGATTCATGGCACATCTAAATGACATCTAGTTTCTTGACGAATTCATTGAATGAATATACAGAATGTGTGACGAAAAATTTTGATCAGAGTTTCAGAAACCCCAAAATAATAACAACCCTTGTTTTGTGTCCAAACCAGGACTATATTATTAATGGAGTAGACATATCCACATTTTCAAAAGGCTGAAGGCTAAAAGGCTTTTCAAAAGGCTCAGAGAATTATTACTTGCCGGTTTAAGTGTATATGTAGCACACATAGAAAAGTATAGAATACAGTTACAACTATTTAATTAACAATGTATATACACTATGCTGATAGAAAATGTAGCATCAGGATAGCATTCAGTCCATTTTCACATGTGGAGATTGTCTTTGAAACCGTTACAACCACCTCCCAGGGGGCTTTAGCCTCTGAGATTACGCATACTAAAGGTAGAACAGTGTGCAGCTTACACAACATCAGCAGTCAGCAAAGGCACCATGTGTTTCACGTCTACAGTGTAAATAAGGTGTACATTTTCTGTCACGGTGAAATGTGGGACATAAATGGCATTCAGGCTCATTAAGTCTGCTGTGGTTTGAGCTAAATTTGAGTTAAACAGAAACTGTGACCATTCTGGCCAGATGGTGTCCAATTAAAGTTCTCTCAGTGTGGCTCGTTGATGGTTGAAAGCAGCGAATCGAGCCCCCGATTACTGAAGATATTTTGTTGAAAGGCATTTTAAACGCTCAACGCTGCACAAGATAATCATTGGGCCTGTTTTTTGAGAGGAATGTCAGCCACAGATGCCCTGCTCATGTTTTAATCATATTTTCCAAGTCAGTCTTGAGCTACCCACAACACTGGGAAGCTGTAATGGGTTTTTCACCACATCTGCCCATTTTGTCCAACAGCATTTTTCCATTTATCTCCAGTAGGTGGCAGTATTATTTGTTTCTTGCTCACTAACCTGGAGGCTACAACACTCAGCTTGATACGTAGGTTGTTGGTCCTCCCCAGAGAGAGGAGGTAGATCTGTTGAACCTCTCAGTCCTGTGACATTGCATTTGTCCGACATGTCAGCTCAATGGTCTCTCTAATCTCATGTGACTGACAGGTAGAATGTAACATTGTGACACGAAAAGGAGAGAGCATTGAAAATATCAGCCGCTGCCGGCGGAGCCTTCAAGTTTCTGGAGGAGACGTGTCTGAAAAGGAAAAAAAAAAACTTGCAGCAAGGCATTAGGAAAGAATCCAGTGGGGGAGTTGGACGTAATATGGAGTAACATATTTCTTTTGTTGGAAGTCATGAGTATTGAAAGACTTTAGAACTAGAAACTAGTAATGGCAACGAACAAAAGAACAGAGAGGGTGATGATAATCGGGGAAGAGAGGCGAAATACGTGATGGCCTCCTCCCAAGCCATCAGCAACCGTATGAGGTTGGATGGAGAGATGGCAAAGTTCAGTCACCTTGTATGATTTGACTTGATTTTTTTTTCCTAAGTAGTGCTGAACCCGATGACATAAAACAGGCAACAACCCAACACTCACCTAAACAGGCGACACAGTGGGGCAGTGGCTAGCACTGTCGCTTCACAGCGGGAAGGTCCCTGGTTTCATTCCTGGCCTAGGGGGGGTCTCCTTGTGCCTGCTTGGGTTCTCTCTGGGTACTCTGGCTTCCTCTCACCTCCAAATTCATGCTGAGTGTGTGTGCGCGCGCATGTCCTTCATGTGGCCCTGTGATGAGCTGGTGACTCGTCTCCAGCACAACCGTGACCCGTTAGCAGGCGATGCGGATGAATGAATGGATTGCTTGTATGTGTGTTTGTTGTATATGTGCAGCTGCACTCTCTCACCCAAGAAAAGTTCCCTTCAGGACAATATAGTTCACCTTATCTTATGGCAACGGAATCAAATGTGCCCGAAATCTGCTTAGCACAACCACATGACACTTCTTTAATCTGAAAAACTGCACCACCGTGTGTACTGACATTTACATGGAGACTAATAGTTGTCAAAGCGAGAACAGTCATCTGTGTAATATACACTGTCAAAATACAGCTTTCTTTGGCGCTGGGATACTCTGAAGATGCCAGTGGTTCGACATGGCTGCACCCCAAGCTGAGAAAATACAGCTGATGCACAGTTGCGCTCACGCCACAGATGTGACTCATTCAAGCGAGACTGCATTGATAAACACTAAGCACATGTTAGGTTTGTTTGGCACCTACCGAGATAAAAGCCGCGCACACGAACGTGAACGGCTTACAGAAAATGGACAGATCATCGCCCCACAGCAGCACAACAAGCAGTTTTCTGTGAGCAGAAGAGAAGCGGTGATTCCTATTAGTTGAGCTTTGGCAGCGTTCAGCAGCACTGGAAGCCATTAACAGCTTGTGAATTTTGACGGTGCAACACTCCCCCAATTAGCAGCAACTTGGCTGCAGATAGAGAAGCCAAGCAATGCAATCCTACAGAGACGGTGTGAATGAAGCTATAAGTAGCAGATGAAGGCTGACATTTTGGAAATGCAGCCTCAAATCAAACAAGGAGAACATCTCAGAGCTGGCAGGTTTGATCTATATACATCAGAATTTCCTTTCCAAAAATTCACAAAAAAACCCAAAACATTTTCCTTTCTGTTTTAGAATTCTGACCATGATGCAATGCCTAGAAAACATGTTTAATGTCAGCGACTAAAAGTAATTGTTTTTTTTAATCTAAGAGAAGTGCCCAGACATTTAGTCATCTAAACATGACTGAAAAACAGGATGAGGTTGACTAAATATGGAAGTGACTACAACGACCAAAGATATTTGAAGCAGGACTGAGAGTGTAAATCTGAATAACAGCTCACTGGCTGACATGTTTGATACAACAACAGCTCAAAAGACATAGAAAAGGGAAGGAGTGAGTGAATGTAACTAACAAAGTCAGAAGAGGAACAGATTCACCTTGTCCACTGAACCAACAAAGCTGAAATTAACAGCAAAGATTATTCTAAATAAAGTCTTGAACCACAGGGACATCCTGAGCACGGAGATATGAATTCAAATTATTAAACTAAACCCCAGGCTGCCACTTGTGAACGTTCCTGGTGGTTGTAATTTTGTCTTTTTTCAGGAGAGACAGCAGTGTTCTTGCCTCAAACTTGGCTTTTCACAACACAGATCGTTTTAAACTCGCTGCAGTACAAGGTAGTAAAAGGTAAGAAAATAAATAGAATTATTATTTCCTAAGCACTAGACAGTAGTATTTCAGCGTGAAGAACTTTCAAGATGTAGACAGTCAGCTGTTGGACATAATGTAGACTAGACATTCCTGTCAAATGACAATGCATCCTTTTTTTTTTTTTTTAAGCTATGTGAGCAAAAAAAAATGGAACAGCTCTCTCTTTCCTCGAACACAACACAGCCACACAGTTATTTTTGGGATCTAAAATGACAGGTTCAGCTAACTATGTTGAGATGACAATTATAAAATGGTCTCCTGGGCGACCTCTGGATAACAATATGGAGCAGCAAACCACTTCCTTGCACGAGAGAGAGCTTTGATTAAGCAACAGGGACTGTTGTGCTTTTTTTTTTTTTCTCGCATCTGCAACGCACACTGTAATTGAGGTTGGCGTAAAGACAGACCTCTGTTTTATCACAGCAGCACTGAGACTTTTGCAGGCTTTGCGAGTCATTACCCTCTGCGAAGAAAACACTCACTCAGTGACTCGCCTTACGTATTCTGTCACATTTCATGCCTCTATTTGCATTTCAGCAAGTATATGTATATGCGCACACGCACAATGTGACGAGCACAGAGCACTTTGTCAAACTGCTAAAACCAATCTGATGCAGTGATTCTCTTCTTATAATTTTTCATCCTTTGGATATAATTGAGTATGTATATATTTCTGTATATTTTAATTTACTTTTAGAAATGCAAACTTTTTTCATACAACAATTGAACAATGTGCCGTAACCTAATCCAATCTTTTTTTTTTTTCCAGGTAACTCCATATATAGAATTTTTTTGTTTGTTTTTCCGGTTGTAGCTGCTTCCTTACTTGCCTGAATATATTTCCCAACAAATTTCCCTCTGGAATAAATAAAGTACTTCTGATTCTGATTTATCTGAGAGGGGAAATGGGTTTGTTTCAGCAGCTCCAACCAATAAAATAAATACGATAGTGACTTCAGAGCAATTAAGAAGCAAAGATAATCAAAACTTACTTAATGTAACAGTAAAGTGAGAAAAAAAATAAAAAATAAAAATCATACATATACATAATATATTTATAATACACACACACACACACTATCTGTATCTATCTATATCTAAGATTGTAATGAGGTTTTATTAGCTGGTTGAACCCGCAGCACCCTCCAGTCAGCATCCCTCAACCGACTCCTTCTCTGTTTTAACAACCTCTTTGCCTCAGCCCAAAAATCTCTTCCCGTGAATTAAAGCCTTTTTTTTTTTTTTACCCCCCCCCCCCCAATTGCGTGGAAGTAGTGGCGAGGAGTTATTGCTTGTTTAAATATAAACTAAAGTGCTGGCCCCTGCATGGCACGAGGTTCCAGAAGCTGCTTGACCACAGAGGAAACAGAGCGCTGCTGTTCTTGCATGCTCCTCCTCCACTGGAGAAGGCTTCAAAGAGAACACTGACCAGACCAAAACTTCCTAATTCTGCTCACAGATTCTGCAAGTTCCACCGCTGCAAACTCAATTAATGCCCATATATTATACTGTTGTTTTAATACAATGCGTAAAACACACAGCATGGAAAGATGTTAGTTATTTCAATCAGGCACAGTGCCGCCTGCCGATTATGTAATTAATAACCACAAACCTGATCATTGAGGTGATAATATAGTCAGTTCTCCAATTTTTCCAATTTACTGACTTTTTGGAGTTTCAGGTATACTTTTGTTTGTCACCTGGAAGTTATTTGATGTTGCATATTCTTCATATAGTCAAATTAAGATACATAATATGGTCTTGTTCCGGCATAGACTTAATATTTAATTTTATTTCTGCTCATTTAGTTTTGCCTCATCAAAAGACAAAATACACTTTTTCAGCAGGTGGCAGTCACAAAAAAAAATAAAAGAACAGGAAAGCTTTTGGAGCGGAACAAAATGTAGAAAGGAGCCATCAGCGCCGTTTTTGTACTTGTCAGGTTTCACAGCACTTCAGTTCGTTTGGGATTAATGAGGAGAGGAGCTGTTGACTCAGAGCAGGTGAACAGAACTAACATGATGTGTTTTGACATGGAAGTCATCTGTTAAGTTTATCTTCTGTCAGTGAGGGAAGCTGGAACAAAGGGAATGTGTGTGTGGTGGTGAAGGTAGAGTAGGAAGAGGAGCATCGGCTAAAAGATGTAAACAGTCATGAGTAACATTATCAGATTCCTGGTTTTGACCACGAACGAAGGTTCAGTGAAAAACACGGTTCATCCTGAAATGAGGAAAACTCTGCAGTGTTCAATTCTATTTTCACATAAACTGACAGAAATCAATGTTTTTTTAAGTTCCGTATGTTGCTATCAGCATTCAGTTTATCTGTAAAGTTTCTGGAACCGGGCCAACAGCGAGTATTGTCATTTATACCGTGCACAAAGCATCCCAAAACAAAATCACCAGAACTTTCTGGAGTCTCTGACGGCATTGAAGTTGTTTCTGCGCGTCCTTCAGGGCTGTTTTCACCTGTCAGGTTGTCCAGCTGAGTCTTTTCTCCTGCTGGTCTCCCTCAGTCACCTTCAATAAATCTATCTCCAGGTAACAGACCCTCAAACTCACACTAGGCTTTTCTTAGGAGCCCAAACATCCAACTCTCCCACCATTGGATCCTTTCTCTTCGTCAGGTCCTCCTCAGTTTTGCCTCGAGCTTTTCGTCAACAACCTCAAGACATATTTGATTGCATGTTTACGGCAGCCTCCTGATCCTCTTTTAGACTGTTCACAACACATTTGTCAGCTGCTGGTGGCAGCTTCTTGCTTCTTCAGCTTCCATTTCCTGTCAGACCTCATATTAAACTTGCTCTGAGGTTTGCAGGGCTGACCAGGTCACAGCACCCTTTGACCCGATGACTGAAGTTGCTGGCGTTGCTCTTTGTGGCCTCCGTACGTCTTTTCTTTCTTTGTAGGTTTTCCTGCCTTCCAGGGTTGTGATTTCTGTGCTATTTGTCTTGGCT
This sequence comes from Aeoliscus strigatus, assembly GCA_901007665.1. NCBI lineage: Eukaryota > Metazoa > Chordata > Actinopteri > Syngnathiformes > Centriscidae > Aeoliscus > Aeoliscus strigatus. Next base: position 81,682 of record CAAKHB010007506.1, on the reverse strand, counting down.
AATTCTATTAAATGTCTTTGTTTACACGAGACAGATTAGACTGTAAATTTGACATATTGGCACAAGCTGCCTTTCATACATATTCCCACAAATTCTCCACGAGAAGCAGCTATTATCGTCTCTGTTACCAGCCAGGAAAGTGGAGACGTAATATAAAACAGCAGAAAAACTATAGCCAGACATATTTTTCACAACTAACAAGTTGTTCAACTCAAATAACAACTGGAATTGGGTGTTGTAACCCTCAGATATAACACATAAGGACAATTCCTTTGTGCCCACTGTTAAATCACTGTTGGAAAACAATGATGGTTCATGACATGTCAATGCTATGGTTGAGGTCTGGTTGGGTTTCCAGGGAAATGGGATACTGTAAAAAGAAATACAGAGATATTACTCTTGGACCCTGGTGTTAAAGGATAAAACCTGAACAAAGTGAAACAGAAAGACAACCCTGGAAGATTTTCCACACAAAGAGCATTTCTATCTCTTAATTCCTACTTTCATTTCAGGGGGTGGAATGAATCCCCCAGGGGTCAGAGGACCTTTATGTGAAAGAGGAGACACTTTCTCCATTCCAGTCTGGAGCAGCACCATCAGGGACACAGTCACCTCGTTTTCCCGTCTCATCTGTCGAAACCTTTGAGGCTGAATGGTTTTATATTGAACAGTAATATAGTTCAGAACAGTTTGATTATTTGACAGCGGATACAGTATGAGTTTGAAAATGAGAAAAACGACATGTTTTCACACTATTAGATGTGAAATGTGTGACAATAAGAGGTATAATCTGTAATCTGCGGTGTGAAATAGCTGTAATCTGTTTGAACTAGTCCAAGTCCACACAAACTAAAACATTCTTGATACGATTCCAAGCAAGACGGAGGAAAAAAAAGATTGTTTTCGTCCAAATGGATCCATTGTAAGCGACTTGACAGGCTGTAGTTCATACTCCAGGCCTGTAGGTTGAAATGAAATCCACCAAAAAGAACAAGAGAAGAGACTGTGGAGTGACACTTCCTTGTCTGCAGAGCTAACAGAACCGCCCAAAATGGATTTTTGATGGCAAAATGTGAGCGGAAAATTAGTTGGTAATAAGTTCTGCTCACTTTGAGTGGCTATTGCTTGAAGTAAACGAGGAAAAACACAGCAGGGCGTTTCCGTGTGTGCATATGGCCTTAATCTTTCCAAGAGACGTACAATATATACCCTTTAATAATTGTTCTACAACTGTCACCATATAGATCATGGACATAAGATCAGTTTTCTGTGCAGCACCTACAACGTGATTAATGTGAAGACACACATCCTAAAGGGCAGTAACATTATTTACATTATACAGATGGAGACAAATTTAAACACCATCTTACGTTGTTGCCCTGTAGGAAGGAAAAAAACAACATAACAAAGCTCTCAGCTCTCGGGCCCAAATGCTAAACTCACCACAGGCTGGAGGCTGTAGCGGATGCAGAATCCCGGCTCGGAGGGAAAGTATTCATCAGAGATGAAACGAATCCTGATCTGGCTGCCTTTGGAAATGTGATTTGTCGGTACAGACTGTGACCCACACCAGCGACCCAGGATGGTGTTTTCAGCCGGCTCCTCTATCTCCACAAAATCATACCTGGCAGATGAAACAAGAAGGAAGAGAACATTGATCGTGTGTGGTTTGTGACCCAGCGCTTGTCCCACTTCTAACCCGTGTCACGTTGGCTTAAAATAAGCTTTTACTACACACATGGAGCCACTGCTGGTTCGGTTTAAACGTCCTGGTGATAAATTTAGACGACTACACATTTACTTTTGACTTTTTGTCAGCATCTTTGCCTCCTGCCACATCACTGTTTTGTTGGCTGTGAAGGGGAGATTCTTAATATTGATGGAACTGTCTGGGGAAATAAAGGCTTAACCAAATTACAGCAGCGAGCAACAGTCTCTCAGCAGCAAGAGATGAGCTTTTTTATTTACTGCATGGCATACATTGATGAAAAAGAAATTGCCAGTGTGTTGTGGACAAATCTCAGGTTGGATGATAGTGCAGTCTAAGCTCTATGCAGCCTTTTGTCAGGCCCGTTAAGATGATGGTTGAACAACCTTTAAAACAGATGTAAACCATTACATTCATATATATTCCATTTGTTTTGTGCTGGGCATGCATTTAGATTAAATGCCAAACATAAACAAAATGCTGGATTCACTGATGAGTGCTTAACATAGCGTAACTTGGATTCATTACTCACCTTTAAATTATTACACTCCCAACTCATTGGTATTGTACGGAAGAGGATTAGGGCCACATGTAAATAGAAAACTGGAGTGAGATCGAAATGTAAAAATGTATTTGGGTTATGAGGGGAAAAAAGTCTGAATTCTCTCAGAACTCATACATGGTATCTGATCGGTGTGTATATATATATATATATATATATAATTTATTTTTTAGCTGTGGCACTAATCCTCTTCGGTAGAACTACATTCTCCCTCCATCTTGTTTTAGTGCCCTATGTATGTGGCACATAAAAACTTTCCTAAACCAATTTAATTGTCATACTCTACGGTGAGTAGTTGAGATCTGGTTCGATTTTGGCATGATAAACATAGTTATAGTTAATAAAAACTCACTGTCACTGTCATACTGACTGGAACTCAACTTGATGGACTTGTAAGATAAAATAAAACAGAACATTTATTAATAACAAGAAGCATTTTAACACTGCCCCCCAGGTTTAAACCGGGGGGCAGTGTTAAAATGCTTCTTGTGCACTGCTTGCCAACTCGTAATACCCGCAAACATTATGGAGTGCAGGGGTTCATGGCCACGCTCCAAACTCCTTTGGTGTTCCAGTGCCACTTAATGAAGACGTACAGTTCACGAGTTTGTTTTTTTTTGTTTTGTTTTTTTTAAGTCATTCATACCTGGGTGAACGCAGGACCTTCGCCGCACTCAACAAAGCCTCGTTTCACTGAACGTAATCACTCTGCCATTTGCGTCACCAGACACGCTAGCCTCTCATTCACTGCTGCCAATCCGGATGTTTGGGCTTCAAACACATTGTTTACATTTTGAACAGGGTTGACAGATCCAGCTCAAGCTGATTTCAATAAAACAACATGGCGGGACATGAGTGAGACTAAAAATGGACGTCCTGTGATGTTAAATAAACTCAAGGGGTCAGTGTCAATATCCCCACTGACTCTGCTGCCTTTGATTCTGAAAGTTATACAAGAGGTGTGCCGCCATTCAAACAACCTTTTAGGATAAAGTGATATTGAATTTTCACATTTACTTGACTATCATCAGTACATTTATTAACACAACAACAACGAGTGATGTGTAACACTCATTCATGTAAATGCAAACCAGGCCGACGTGAATTTGAAAATGTTTTTGGAAAAAGATGAAACATAAGTTTTGCTGCTCTCAGCATTCTTGATGATGGTCACCGAGGAGGGAAGCTTCCATTACTAAAACCCAGCCCCCAGACAACTTCAGAGCCGTGACAGATGGCTCATCAATAATGCAGCAAGCCCTGATCATTACACATCGCCATGTGCTCACCATGTAGAACAGCAGTCTCTCAGATTTACAAATGCACTGACACACATACCAAACTGTCACAGAGAGAAAAAATCTGAACAAAAGAGACAGCAAACACTGCAAGGAGAGTTTGTTCAGCATTCACAAATCTCCCTCCTACACAGTGTGCAGATTAGTGGCCCAAACACTGTTTTCCTCCTCTCTCCTCTCACTGAAACACACAGCCTGAGCGCCTCCCGTCGAACGGTCTCGTCTGCGAGCCGTCAAGCACGACTCCGCTGCCATGCCAACCGTCGGCAAGGCCAATCCCTCTACGATATGCCTTTCCTGCAGTGGATTTGCTAAGAATGCTTTTCATCATGCCTCAGACAAACAGAATATCAGATGATCATCTCGGCTAACGCGCACCCTCTCTCGCATCTTAACGCGGCGCTCCGGGCTTGCTGCTGTTTCTGTTTTCCCAGACCATCGCTGTGAAACACTGGACAAATTACACTCATTTGCTTCACATTGTGCAGTGACTCAAGGGTCAGAGCGGCGTATCAATTATGCTACTTCTTGTTGCAGTCGCAGAAGTTGAATAAAAAAAAAAACAAAAAAAAACAAGCCTTTCGGGAAACATTGTGAATGTTTTAAAGTGAAACCGTGTATGTCTATGGGAATGTGCTAAAAGGGAAAGAGGATGTGGGGAAAAAGACAGGAATATGTGTGAATGTGTCTGCTTGTGATTGCATGCTGTCTTCATCCGTCTGCCAGCCCTGCCACCAGTGTTTACCTTGGGATCCAATCAAAACCTGTTGGCGGCTGTGGGGGTGACTTGCGTGACCCTGAAAAAAGGATGTTGTTATTGACTCTTACCCCGGAGGATACAGACTAGTGCGGTCTTGTAAAAGCAGGACGGCACAAAAGTTGTCAGTCTGCACCCTGCCCCACTGTGGAACTTTCCCTTCCAGGGTTTTGACAGCAACACTAACCTCATACGACAACAGAGGTACGCTGGGGGCTCGAAATTATATACGCTGAGTTTCTAATGTGCATAAATAAGACCAGAGGATGTGTAAGTACATGGCTGTGATGAACTCTGTCGGGCAACACATTTTATTACGTTTGAATAAAATGTTCTTGACAAAATCTGCATTATCTGACGTCACAAGATCGGACAAGCATGGAAATTCATAGTCGATGTGAAGTCAAACCCTTTTCACCGCTTTTCTCTGTTTTAATACATCGTTTTATCTTGTTATTGCACCAGCTGGAGCTTTGCTGCAAATTCTCCTTCCACAGTACTGTTGTCTTCTTGTCCAATTCTGAACTGCAATGCCCATTGTCAACCATTAGGGGGCTCTCCAGGAATGACTAGTGAGGTCCCCCTCCCCAGGTTCCTTTCCTCTGATTGGGCTCCTCAGTATAACCAGTCAGCTGTGATGTATAGACAACAGAGGGTAAATCGATGGTCGGGGTAGAGGATCCCTGTTTCAGTTGAATGCAGTAGAGACAGTAATTGAAAGTGGGCTCCATAATAAAATAGATGTACTGTATGTACGTTTGTGTTTATGTGTTACCCGTTAGACTTCTGTGTTTTACGTCGTTGCTGTGAAACCACTTGAGCCAAGAACACTAACAAAATGCTGTCAAACAGAACGGGTTTGTACCAAGTCAACATGGGTAAAAACAAATCACTCTCCTGGTGCTTTTTCAATATTCACGAGCTGCCACAGCCGACCAAAGGCAATTTCACAAATGGCCACGCTTTGACTCTAAATCTTTAAAAATGGACTAGAACACAGGCAGGACACGTCTTCACCTCAGGACAACACGGCTCTGGCATGCCAAATGGGAATGTCGTAATCTGACGAGTGCTGGGCGAGCAAACAAGCAAAAGAAACAGCCACTGCTAACAGAGACTTGTATGAGCTTATTCTTACAATCAGTTACGTTGTATCCAAATCTAACATGTCATCTCAGTCAGGAACCCTGATCAGAAACTGATTATGTCCACATTATACCCCATCACAACAGAATAACACACAAAAGAAGCAAGTTTAAGAGGACATGTCATGTTAACGGTTGTTTAATTCCAGGTTTAACCACTGCTAATAAGCCTATCAGACAAAGAGTTGGTCACAGTGAACCATGGAGATTGCAACAATATTGCAATCAGCTTCATACCATCGAGACCCAACTGTGTTCCTATGGTCAAACTTTATGTATTGTACTTTATTTCTCATACAATAGATTGCTGAAACAAAACATCCCACTTGAAATCGCCTAGCCCACAACGCGGAAGAATATTTAAAACAATCAAAGAGCAAGGAGCTAAGGAAACCTGATCATGTCTGAGGAAACACCACAGGAACGAAACCCTTGAACGAAAGACGTTGGATCTAATGTTTATAATAAACAAGATGACAACAAAGATGACAACAATAAGGAAATATATACAAACTAGCAAAACAGAAAATAACACATGAGAAATACATCAAAAGTTGATAGATATATGTGTAAAACAGACATATGAAAGATAAACGAGTAGGTTTAGGCTACTTACTTGCATATTCCATCTTCGGGGTCTTCCAGTCCGAACCTCTCATCAAAGGTGAGCTGAATCCTCATGTTGTTTGTTGCCACGAGCCTCCAGACCAACATGGTATTCCTGGGATAAGTGTGTGGGAAGTCGGGGCTGTGGATCATTCCTTCCCCGGATACAGTTATGATCTTCTCCTGTTGGGATTCCTGCACTCCTAAAAGTGAGAAGAACAGGAGTAAGGCAATGTTTAGCATGTTGGCTTGTCTGACGCAGCCCATCAGAGGACGTTTGTGGAAATGAGCTCATTACGTGCCGGTGCCACTTCTAGAAATAGAATTCTCCAGGTGCTCAGACTAAATAGACAACAGGTGACACTTACTGCATCTGTGACACTGTTGTTTCCCCAGGCCAAATATTTAATACAAAGTAGGATGTAGGATGTTGTGTACAGGCAGTGTCATGTTTTAATGCTTTAAACATGTACAGACCACACGCACAGTGAGAAAATATTAGAAGTATCCAGACAGCTTATATTCAACCTGGATCCTGCATGTGCATCTTAAACAGATGTGATTAACACTGTGATAACATTCAATGCTTTTCATCAATGAGTCCTAGACATTAGTTGAATATGCAGACGGCTCACTAATAGATTTTTTACCTCTCTCTAAGCCATTAATACTCACGGGCATCAGCAGCTGTGTGGGTTTTAATCACAGCGACTAAGCTCGCTGCTCAGTCTCCAGGGCCCCATCACTGCCAGGA